>JAPJBO010000449.1:0-181709 GCA_030068145.1 Diplonema papillatum | reverse complement strand
GAGTTACGGAGGGCGGCAGCTTGGGCAATGCCGACTTTGCGGAGGCATTCAACGGAAGGAGTGTCTCACAGAAGTTCCGTGCGGCAGATAAGAGCCGACCGATTGCGGGGTATTGATATACCCAAGAAGTACAACACCACTTCACACGTCTCGGAAATGGTGGGCATCTGGGCTTCCATCGCACAAGTGCGCATCGCCAAGGAACTAAGTGTATCGAGCTCCTTTGTGCTGATCTTGGACGGAACGACACTGAAGCACGCAATGCAGATGGAGGTGTATGTAGTTATCCTACGCTACTTCGTCTCATCGTTGTGCGCAGCTAAAGAAACTGCCTTGGGACTCGTGGGGTTCGAGGCTTCCGACGATACAGATGGCAACACCATCTTCTTGAAGTCTCGTGCGATGCTTGCAGATTTCGGCGTTGCGGCACAGCAGATAACGGCAACCTGCAGTGATTCGGGATCGAATCTAGCGGGGCACATCACAGGGGTATACGGTTTGTTGAAGAAAGATTTCAACCCTCAGTGTGCCCGTGTTCCGGACTTTTCGCACCGACTGGAGACCGAACTTGAGCGAGCCTTCGATTCATCCGTTGTTGAAGAAATCACGGAAGCAATTCTTACGATGGAGGCGAACTTGCGAACGTCCGGAAAGCTTTATCGCCGACTCAGGCGTTTCGCTAAGCTGCAAGGCTTTGCTGCGGGTCCCAAACCATCCCTCCATTGCTCTATTCGGTGGTTGCCAAAAACCTTTCGTCTGTGGGAGAAGGCCGCTGCATTGTGGCCACTCTGGAAGATGTTTCTGGAACAGCGCTCGCGGGACTGGCACTCCGCGGATGCCAAGAAGGGTAAGGATAACCTCGCAGCGAAGCGAAAGGAGCTGCTTGGCGTTTTTGGGAAGGAGCGCAGGGCTCAGCAGTTCCAGCAGTGGTACCCTGTACTAAGGATGTTGCGCAATATCTCGCTGGCCTCGCAGCATCAAGAGCCCACCGTTCTGCATTTGCAGTTTCGGTTGAGCCGAGCTCGTATGGCCATCGAAGGGATGACCGATGGCAACGAAAACAAACGTCGCTTGGCGAAGGTCGCGAAGGCGCTCGAAGCCGTCGAGGAAAAGATAAAGAAGGATGACCACGCCGTAGCTCTCTCTCTCATTCTTGACGTACAAAAAATGCAGGTGCTCTCCGGAGCCGACTTGAAGGCGTACGGTAACGAAGAGTACGCCTATTTGGCTGCTTTCGTCGGGAGGTTTGAAGCGAGCTCCGTACAGAAGGACTGGCAAGACATAAAAATTCTTGCCGTTCAGTTCAAGGACTTGGGGTGGAACGCCTGGACCGGAGTATTCGCAACCCTAAAAGAACAAGGCAGCCAGAGAGCCATTGACGTGTTGGCGCTGCGTCCACTGCGACAGATCGTCGTCCGTTGAATGCCTCCGCAAAGTCGGCATTGCCCAAGCTGCCCCCCTCCGTAACTCCTTCGTGCCAGCCTGACCTGGCCAGCGGCAGTTGCGGAGTCGGTCGCTTGACACCGGGTGACCTGCCAGCCATGCAGGAGGGGGGGGGGGGGCCCCCCCCCCCCCCCCCACCACCACCCGCACTTGTTACATGTTACGGGTTAGGCCAAATCTTAATAAACACCCTGGCATAACCCCCTGTCGAAGATCTTAGAAGATTAATACTATTCCGACGAGAACTAACACTTGTACTGTACAAAGGTTATTACCCCGTCGCTCCCGAGAAAAACACCGTAATTTTACCCCTCGCTTGCGACCGAAGGCAGCACAGTGCCACAACCCCGTCCGCTCTGCCCTGTGGCTGACCGTCTCGACGAGCTTGTGTTCAGCGCAAGCGCCAAGCCCCAAGGTGCGCCACGCCTTGATGCTTTAGTTTGGGAAATAGAGCACAAAGGATATTTTCCATAGCGACGAAGGTCACCCGGAGACTTTAAAACCCCGGAGTTTCAAGGGAACTTTCACTCTAAAAACCCCCCACTAGCGGCTCATTCTATGGACCTTCGCCATGCACGAAAATCTGCAGGCTTCGCGCACGACAACGACCTCCCCCGGTGGCACGCGGGTTCCGGCGAAGTGCGCAGAATGCAGCAAAAGCTGCTCGAAGCAAGGCACGGCGCACGCAGCGTCCAAGAAGACGGGACCCCTCGCGACGCGGGCGACCGGGCGGCGGAAAGCTTGAATTACGACTTCGTGGACCTCAACGCCGGGTTGATTTCCGGGGGTGAGCGGGCCGACGATGACAAAGGGGAGTCGGCGTACTTGGAGTCGGAGGGCGGCATTCCCGGCATCGAAATCCAAGCAGCGTCTGAGCTGCGGGACGATGAGTGGTCGCGGCTGGGCGAGGATGAGCCGGTGCCGGACGATGACTGGAGCGAGCCGAACTCGCACGAGGCCCGATTTGCGGAGAAGCAGGGGAGGCGAGACAGCGGGCACTGGATGTGCTTCGACTGCCACTTCCGGGAGAATTCGAGGGAAGACGCCCGGTGCAGAGCCTGCGGCAAGCCCCGCAACGTCCCCCGCCCTTCGGCGAATACGGCGAGGGAGCCACCCACCGACGCATCGTCGCTGCCGGCTAGCGCCGAGCCCCGCGGCCCTGAGCCCAACGCACGATATGACCCGTCTGGCAGCGACAGCCACCCCGACGCCTTCCAAGCCGCCGCCCTGCACCTGCACGCGCACTACCGCGAGAAGCACGGCGCGCGGCCGCTGGCGTACAGCGCCGAGCTGGCGGCGAGCGCCCAGAGGCACGCGGTGAAGTGCGCGCAGAAGCTCGCGCTCGCGCCGTGGGGCGGCGTCGGGCAGAACTCGTTCGCCGCGGCGGTGCCGCCGGAGTGGGGCGCGAAGGCGATCCTGCGGAGCGCGGTCGAGCGGTGGTACGGCGAGAAAAGCGCGTACGAGGAGGTCCCGGGGCTCCCGGGCCTCCAGCGGGCCGCGAACTACGCGCAGCTGGTCTGGGCGGGCACGACGCACATGGGCGCCGGCATCGCCTGGTCTGGCACTCGGGTGTACGTCATCGTGAACTACTGGCCGAAGAGCAAAACAGAGTCGGATGCCACGGTACTGCGGAATGTCCGGTCGGCTTGAGCTTTTCTCCGCGTCGTGAATGGACGCTGGTGAATGATAGCCGACGGGCGCCCTTGCTTATCCACCGTTGCTTTGCTCTCCGTGTCATGCAACGCCACATCAGCGCTGCCGACAAGCGAGCACTTATAGCAGCGACAGCCACCTCGACGCCTTCGAAGCCGGCGCCCTGCACCCGCACGTGCACTACAGCGAAAAGCACGGCCGCGTACAGCGCCGAGCTGGCGGTGAGCGCCCAGAGGCACGCGGCGTGAGAAAAAGCGAAGAATAAGAACACCTCCTTTTTTTCATCTATCTTTGTCAAGAGCTGCAACTCAACTATTTCTGCGCTGAGTTATAACTGTGGTGGACTGGTAACGCGTCACCGGCCACAGGCCAAGAGTCGCCGGGGTGGAGGTTTCCGCTTCCTCGCACTCATCCTGGAGCAGCCGGACGGAAGGTGGTAAACGCCCGAGGGTGTCACTCACAGCGCCTCCAAGCCGCGCTTGAACCTCAATTGCCGACCGACATCGCGCAGGTTTCAGGGTGTGCCCGCCAGGGATTGCCCTTTGTGGCAAAACCAGGTCGAACTCTTCCGCGCTTGTGTACAACAACGTAGCAAAACCAGGTCGAACTCTTCCGCGCTTGTGTACAACAACAAGGGGGTGCTAGAAATCCCCATCACTCAACTTCCACTCACTTCCACTCCTCGAACTCGGAAAACCGCAGCGGCGCACGAGATCCGAGTTGTCGCATGTACTTCCTCTCACGTCCCTTCCTTCATGAAGAACCTAGCCCTTTTCTCAAGAATCCCACCATGTACTTGTACGCCGTCCATGTCTGAAAGCATTTTTCTTTTTGAATATGCACCGCATTGTAGACACGAAGAGGTCGCAAGTTGATAAATCTCGAACTGTACCATGAGTCCAATAACAAAGGAGCCAATGTGCTGTAGCCCAAACGAACACAGGCAATCTGGGGTTACTGCCGTGCGCAAGCGTTCTGAAGCTGCAGTAAATCGTCATGTGAGAAGCAACTGTTCATCACTCAACTCGCCATCCTGTGTCGCGGATGTTCCTTCCGCAGAGCTGGCAATCTCAGTCAGGTTGAAATTGCAAATCCAGCGGGACCCCATTTCTCCTGCAAGATTTTAGGAAGTGTTAAAAACCTCAAACGGCGCGGCCAGACGGACTCGGTCGGCCCATATCTGACTCTCCTCTGTCTCTGACGCGGTAATGGGCAGAGCACAGTCAGAGACAGACGGGCTCAAATACACATACGACGAATGTTAGAAACGTCCCGTGCTTTGACCGGAATAGGCATTTTCCAAAGAGACCTTCACCAGTCGAACTTATTCACTCACAAAGAGATTCAGTTCCCCCTCGACAGAGTATCCTTTCGTTGTCATGTACTAACTGAAACCCAGGGAGGGGGGGGCAGAAGGTGCGTGGCGGGGCGACGCTGCGACAACCCCCAGACATAAACATAATAAGAACGGCGTGAACAAGCTTTGGCTCTCTTTCTCCCGATTGGGCGCCACACGTCGGCGCACGGGCGGTTCGTGTGGCACGATGGAGGTGAAGATAGAGCCCATAACTGGCCTCCCGGTCGTGCAGCTGCCGAAGAAATATGCGAAGTTCGGCACGTGCGACGACATCCTGTTCTTGCAGCCGGTTTCAAAGGTTTGTCCCTTTCTGGTTGGTTTACATGTACGCGCTATCGTGCGAAACAGCAACGTCACCAGAGGGACACCGAAATTTCATGCCGAGTGTGCTGGCGTAGCACTGCACACTGCACACTATTAAAAGCCGCTTTTCGCGTGACGCACTGGTTGTTTGATTCACTAGACACACACTCACTCACACAGTACAACAGCACCGGTGGAAAGTCCCCGAGGGTGCTGATTATCCGTCCAGCCAGAGTGCTGCTGGCGGACCCGAAGCAATACGTCATCTCGCGGTCGATCAACCCGCTGAAGATCCGCGAGATCTTCATCCAGAACGACTACGACGGGAGCCACATGGCGCTGGTGGTCGAAGACGAGTTCAGCGTGAAGATGCAGCTCGACGGCGGCCACGCTGAGAACTTCGTCCGCATCCTCACCTCCGCTATGACCGCTCAACACAGGCCGGCACCTCAGCTGACCCGCGTCCCCAGACCGGGGCGGTCGATTCATGACGATAACATCCACATCAACGTACCGAAGGACATGCTGAAGAAGCCGACGTCGTTCCAGTCCCCGACGCTGCTGCTCTCTGTCAAGCAAAAGCGCGAGAAGCTCGGTGTGTCTGTGAAGAGCCTGAACGGGCAAAAACGGCATCTCTCCCCCCTGCACCAAGATGCCGCCGACAGCTTCGAGGACCGGGCCGATGTCGGCAGCGACGGGTCGACGCCGACGGCGACGTCCATGTCGCCGCCGGAGCCGTGCACACCTTACAAGCCGCTGCTGGACCAGCAGCGGCTGCAGGCCGAAATCGAGCGGCAGCTGCGCGAGGTGTCCGCCAAGGCGGAGGAGGCCCGCGGGGAGGCCGGCGGACTCGACGGCCGGTCGCCGCTCGCCGACCGCCGCCCGATCCCCCCGCACCTCAAGCATCCGTCCATCGTCGACTACAACGCCGCCTCCTACTACATCGACCCCATGCGGTGTGCATCCCTATTACGGAGTCCTACGCTCCCTAATCTTTTTTCTGTCCTGCCTGAGCAGGTTTTCAGTTTTCGGGTTTTCGTGGCGTGGTCGAGCGGTCAGCGCGGGGTGTTCTGGACCCAGGTTCAGTTCCCGACTTCTGCATTTTTTGCAGAATTTTGACATTTTCTGGCAATTCTGCATGTGGGATTCCCATTTTCGCCGAAACCGTACACCGCGAGAGTAGGAGAAAGTAGAAAGGGAAACTAGAGTTTTTGTTGACCGCACTACCCTGAGCCCAAATCGTGGACGTGGTTCAGGTGGAAAATTTGGCAAATGATCATGATCAGAAGGTCCTACTTGGGCGGTTCAGTTTCCTCACACATTGCATGTGGCTAAGAATTTAAACGGATCTCAGAAGTTAGGGAACTCCGGGGAGCTGAGCCTGCAAAAGGGTTTCCAGTCCGTTTTTGTTTGGACTTTCGAGAAATCGGAACCTGAAATCGGAATTTACCCAAACTTTTCCCACATCTTCGAAGAAGACTTGATGCTAGCATCAATCATGCATGAACGGCGGTGGTGTTCTTGTCTAAACCTTAAGCTAAGATTTTCTCCAGGCATCCAACATGCCTGGGAGGCAGGATTCTGCCCAAACACTAAACTAAGGCTTTCTCCCTGGAAGCAAATCAGCAGCAAGCACGCCGCCGTTCTGCGTTCATCTTCTGAGTAATTCGCGTTGATATCCGCTTGGCGCTTGCATCGAAATTCTGTCGATGCCCCAACCCACTCAAGCAGCTAAACGCGAATGCGCACGCAAATAATACCTCCTTTACGACAGACATCGTGGGGGGGAAGCGTCCGTGTTTTCTGAGTTCGACACAACATTCGTTGCAAAATAACGGATGGAAATCTTTGAATTTGCATCGTGATGAGGATCGATGATTGTTCTTCTTGAATGAAGAATGCCTAATCGGCGGGAGTCATCAGCTTGCACTGATTACGCCATTTGTCCACACTGCCCGTCGTTGCTACCGATTTGCTGTGGGATAGAGCTTGGGAGAGGGAAGTCGTTCGTTGGCAACAAGTTCAGCAAAGTTTGCAGGGAGAAACAAACAACCGACACAGGCCGCACAAAGGACCAATCGTTGACTTCAGCCAGTGCGAAGCAGCAATGGAAGGCGTTTACACGCCGCCCGAAGCCCGATCGCCGCTGGGTTTGCCAAGCCACCCCCGTACCCGCTCCAACCAGTTCCTATCCAACATCGGCGCGTCGCAGGCGGGCGCAGTGAGCCACTTCAGCGAGTTCACACCGCCTGCGTCTCCGACCGAACTGCCACGCCAACATCTGCAAGGCGACCGGCAAGAGGACTGGCTCTTAGCTTCCATGACAAATGCACTTGAAGTCGAGGTTTGTCCGCTTTTTCGCGTCTCTCTTGCCTGAGCTGAATCCACCTGGGGGATGGGCCTCTTTTCTGCCGGTGACCCTACGCGATTCGATGACACGCCCGCTTCAACGATTGCGTGCAGGTCGGAGTTCTGGCAGCTTGCAACAGCTTCGCCCTTTCACTACCGGTGACGCTAACGATGCTCAGCTACACGCCACACACAGATTGCCGACCTCGAACGACGGAACAACGACGTTTACAGCGCACTTGTGAAGGAGAAGGAGCACCGTCACACGAACGAAGCGCAGCTGTACGACAAGGTTGGGGTTTCTTCGTTTCAACTCGTTTCTCTTCTCTCTCTCTCTCTCTCTCTCTCTCTCTCTCTCTCTCTCTCTCTCTCTCTCTCTCTCTCTCTCTCTCTCTCTCTCTCTCTCTCTCGGAAATGTCAGCGCGGTAGCGATGACAGCGAGAACACATATAGGTGGGAGGGGAGAGGCCCTGGGACTGCTAAGGCGTGACAACCGCCTTACTGCTCTCGGGACTCCGAATGGTAGGGTTGGAATGGCGGTGACATGGACGCGCGCGTGGTGGAGATGGACGGGAGGGCCCACAACCCGTCCGGTGGAGCGCGTGGTGCGGGTGGACGGCCGCAGTCGGGCGGACGAGCCGGACGACGAGCGGCAGGCCTTTGGTCGCTGGGTGAGGAAGCGACCGAGGGTGGACGGGGGAAAGCGCCGCGGGGACGGGTGCGGCCGCCGTTCGCTCTCGCCGACGTGGGTGCTTGCCGTTGGGGGCCCGCAGTCGGCCGGTCGCGGTGGCCGTGTAGGCGGAGTGGATCGGGATGCGTCGCGTCTTGCAGGGCTGCAGAGGCGGCTGCAGGGCATCGCGGGCGGGCTGGCGGTGTACGACGAAGCCCCGGACAACGTGTCCAGCTCGACCTACTCGTCGACGCCCTCACTTCCAGGGTGTCGAGTGGCTCCGGGTAGGCGGGCGGACGCGGGGCTCCCTCTGGCGAGGGTAACGTCGAACCGCATCGACGTGGAGGCGTTGGCGGCGATGGACGGTGTCGGTCGATTCCGCGAGGTGCTGCCGATGTTGATGGATCCGGTAGCGTTTGCGGAGGCTTTCGTGTCTGGGGACGCCGCAGGCGGGTGCCGGGTGCCGTCGCGCGGGATGGAGCGACACCGGGCGACTCTGCGGTCGTGCGGGGTGGCGAGCGACGCACGTTCGCGGCCGGCATTCGCCATGAAGGCCTTCACGACGCCGAAGAAGGACGGACGAACGGCACGTCTCGTTCTGGATGCCCGGCCGCTGAACGACGCGATGCGCCGGCCGCCCAGCATGGACCTGCCCCGGCTGCGCGACTTCATCGCCGAGGTCGAGAGGCACCGGTTCGCCATGCAGTGCGACGGCGTGTCGTACTTCTACCAGTTCCCAGTAGACGCGAGCATTTCGCGATATTTCGGGATTGGTATGAAGGGGTGCGACATGCTGTTGAACGTGCTGTGCATGGGGTGGTCTTGGGCGCCGTGCATTGCGCAGCGCGCGTCGAACGTGCTGGTCCGGGACCTGGGCCTCGCCTGGGTGGACAACTTCCTTGTCTTGGGTGGGACGCTGGACGAGGCAGAGCGGAACGTGGCCGTTTTTCGGAAGCGGGCGCAGGCGGCGCGGGTCGAAGTGCGGGCGGAAGGCGACGACGCGTTGTGGCAGGTTCGCTCGCGGTTCGTGTGTGTGGGTGTGGAGTTCGACCTGGCTGCCGAGACGCAGCGGCACAGGCTCGACCCGGCGTGGGCGGAGCGGTGGGTCGACGGCAGCGGGATGACGGCGGTGCTTTCCGGCAGAGCGACGGCCCGTCAGTTCGCCGAAGTCTTCGGGGGCGCCGTCTGGGCGACGGACATCCTGGCGGTGCCCCGCTGCCATTTCGCGGCGTTGCTGTCGTTCGCGGGGAGGCTCGGCGGTCGCATGGTGGGTGCCGCAGCGCCGGTGTGGGACGAGGTCGTCGACGTTCCTCCGTCGGCGAGACGGGAGCTGGGCGCGCTCCGGAAGATCGTCCGGGAGAACCCGTGGGTCGTGGGCGGCGTCCCTGAGGACACAGGGAGCGTCCTGTGGACGGACGCCAGCTCGCGGGCGTGGGCGGCGCTGCTGGAGGCGGAAGGCCGGTTCGTGGACGGGCGGCAGGGCGTGTTCGCGGGACCGGACGCGGACGCCCACATCAACTTGAAGGAGATGTTGGCGTTCGCGGAAGGTGTGGTTCGGCTGTGCTGGGCGCCGGGGGCGCAGCGGTGCCGCATCGACAACGCGGCGGTTGTGGGCGCCGTGGCGAAGGGGAGTTCTTCCTCGTACGCCGCGAATCGCGTTTTGTCCCGGTCTCTTCGTGTTGCCGGGCGCAGAGGGATTGTCCTGCGCCCTGACTGGGTGCCGTCCGGCGGACAGCTGGCGGACCCGTACACGCGGGGGACCTCGTTGCCTCGGTTCCCGGCGCAACTTCCGCTCCCGCGGTCACGTGCCACACCCTTTGACTTGTTTTGATGTGTTCTCGGGAAAGGTCAACGCGGTAGCGGTGACCACGAGAACACATACAGGTGGGTGGGGAGAGGCCCTGGGACTGCTAAGGCGTGACTAACCCCGTCCCTGTCCCTCCCAGGGAGCCACCCCGGAACTAGCCTAGCCCACCTGACGGTGGGGGCCCACCTGACGGTGGAGGCCCACACCCTTTGACTTGTTTTGATGTGTCTCTCTCTCTCTCTCTCTCTCTCTCTCTCTCTCTCTCTCTCTCTCTCTCTCTCTCTCTCTCTCTCTCTCTCTCTCTCTCATTTTTCGTCCCCGAAGGAATTAAGCTAAAGCCCGGGGGGCCCATCGCCTTCAGGGTGTGGTTAGATACAACGTACACACCGCGAGAGTAGGAGAAAGAAGAAAGGGAAGCTAGAGTTTTCGTTGGCCGCACCATCTGGGTTCAGGTGGCAAATTGGCAAATAGTCATACGCGGGCGGTCCAGCTTCCTAACACATTGCATGTGGCTGCCTTACTCGGGGAAACGAGCTTGGGCGTGGTTACCGGGGGGAGGGGAAAACCCTTACTTTTTTGTTTTGCTCGAAGACATTTGGACACGAAACCGTCTAAAAAAGCAGGTTTCGGGCCTGGTCAAGCGGCTGGAGCAGCAGCAGCGGATCATCGGGATGTACGAGCAGCGGGAGCTGCTGAAGGAGAAGATCGCAGCCCACTCGCGGCAGGGGTCGCTCGGCGTCGCCAGCGACGAACCGCGGAGCAGCAACCCGCCGGTCCAAACGCTGGCGTCCGGGGCCACGAGCAGGGGGTCCCACGGCAAGCTCCGGTCACCGCTCGCGCCGCCGTCGCCGGCCGGTGCGGTGGCGAAGGGGCATGCGGCTTCGCCGAAGCCCGGGGGAACGTCTCCGCCGCACCTGTTCGACCCGGTTGCGAAGGCGCGGCAGCTGACCGTGTTCCAAACCCCGTCGTCGTTCGGCGCGCAGCCGGCTGCGCCGCTGCGGTCGGCGTCAGCAATTTCCGCCCACCCGGGCCTGACCGACACGACGGGCTACCTCACCTCGACGCCAACCACCGCTTCCGACCAACAGGCCGCCCGGCGGCGCATGGTTTCAAACCCTCCAGCTTCTTCAAAACCGAGCAAACGGCTTCTCGACCTGATATAACAGGCATCCTCTTCTACGGTGTCCATCAGCAGGCATCGATGCAAGCGCACCTGAAGAAGAGGAAGAAGAAAAAGGCCGCTCCTGGTCCAGGAACGTGACGGTCAACCACCACAGCTTGCAAAGTCTGGTTTCACTCGAGCAAAAGTTGCTGGAGTCCGCCGCGAAAAAGAGCACGTTGGATGCCGTCGATTCCGGCGCTGTTTGTGCACTCGCAGCTGCGAACTCGGCGGCAGATACCCCCTTTTCCGGCGCACGGACGAAATATATCCCGTGCAACGCAACAAATCCGAGCGTTGCGGCTCGACTACGTGCCGTGCTTTCCCTTTGAGAGGGGAAGAGCTTGCCTCTTGCCGCAAAGGGGGAAGCATGCTGGTCGAAGAATTGTCGCGTTAACGTGTGTCGCGTGTTGTTTTTGTTCCACTGCACTCTGCCGCGAACCCGCGGTGAATACTTTTCCGGCCCACGGACGAGCATATCCCCGTGCACTTTCAACAAATCCGAGGGCTGCGGCTCAACTACGTGCTTTTCTGTTCATTTCTCAAAAAGGGGAAGCACGCATGGTCGGAGAATTGCCGCGTGAAAACGGGCCCTGCGCGTCGCGTGTTTGTTTTTGTTCTAGTGTACTCTGCCGCGAACCCGCGGTAGATACATTTCCGGCCCACGGCGACGAACATATCCCCGCGCACCTTCAACAAAACCGAGGGCTGCGGCTCAACTGCGTGCTTTTCTAGACTGTTTCTTGTAGTAAGCGGTCGGTTTTTTGAAGTCTCCGTTTGACTTGTGAGTTCTCTCTTCAATTCCCAAAAAGGGGAAGCACGCGTGGTCGGAGAATTGTCGCGCGAAAAACGGACCCTGCGTGTCGCGTGTTTGTTTTTTGTATGCGCACCTGCTTTGTAGGAAATACTTGAGAAGGCTGCCAGTTGCGAAAGATCAAAGGATATAGTGTCATGCCGATGACTCCCCACTATCGCAACAGTATTTCAAGATCAAAGGAGGCTAAAACGAGAAGGCAAAACCCCGTTTTCACATTTCTTCCACTTTGACCCGCGGGTTCGACCCCGCGGTTGGCGCCCCAAGCAGAGCGGGTTTGTTTGCCCGTGGCCATTCCAGCGTTTTCTGAATGAATAATTCAGAGTAAAGCAAAACTCCATTTTTCTTTGAATATGCTTACTCACGGGACGGCGACAGTATCGGCGGTCTGGAAAGAGTGCTAGGACTTACTCTTCATCCGATGCATACAGTATCGGCGGTCTGGAAAGAGTGCCAGGACTTACTCTTCATCCGAGTGCCAGGACTTACTCTTCATCCGATGCTTACAGTATCGGCGGTGTGGAAAGAGTGCCAGGACTTACTCTTCTTCCGATGCTTACAGTATCGGCCACTCATCGGTTTTGAAGAAGTCGCTACCGGCCGATGCAGCCTCCAGCTGATTGTTTCCAGTAATGGCCAACAGAAAATACCAAATCCAACAATTTGGGCCAAATTATATCTAGCCACGTGCAATGTGTGAAGAAACTGAACCGCCCAAGTAGGACCTTCTGATCATGATCATTTGCCAAATTTGCCACCTGAAACCACGTCCAGGATTTGGGCTCAGGGTAGTGCGGTCAACGAAAACTCTAGTTTCCCTTTCTACTTTCTCCTACTCTCGCGGTGTAACGGTTTTTAGGCTACGGTCCAAATCCTGTGAGCTGCTATTCTAGATGACAGTCGCAAGTCACAAAAGGAGGAAATGACTCTAACGAACTCGAACGAACCACGGGAAAAACTGGGATGTAAAGCAGCCGGGTTCGAAAAGAAATAACGCTAGAAACTCTACGGTCAACCGGAGACTTTAAAATACCGACCTTCTAATCCACAAATAACGCTAGAAAAAGAAAGACCCCACTTGTAGTTTAGACTGTTTCTTGGAAGTATGCGAATCTTGCGGGCCTAGACCTCTTGAGTTTGCGCTGCTCACGATTGCCGGAGTTCGAAACCCAAACGCAAGAGCGGCGAAGACGGGGGGTAGCAGCCCGACCGGTCCGAGTACGACCGCGAAGAGCAAGAAGTTCAGGGGAAGAGAGACAGAGAGAACACATCAAAACAAGTCAAAGGGTGTGGGCCCCCACCGTCAGGTGGGCTAGGCTAGTTCCGGGGTGGCTCCCTGGGAGGGACAGGGACGGGGTTAGTCTCGCCTTAGCAGTCCCAGGGCCTCTCCTGTATGTGTTCTCGGTGGTCACCGCTACCGCGCTGACCTTTCCCGAGAGATGCACGGATATAGAAGAAACCCTCAAGCCAAGGCTTGGGGGGAGCGCACAAAGCCAGAACAAAAGGAAACAACGTACCCTAAAGCAGGACAGGCCCCCTCTTTCCTTTTAATACCGGAATTTCCATCGAGCCCGATTTCAGGGGTGTTTCTATTTTCACACGATGCCAAAACAGTTCGTCTGTATCCGATACCATGCTATTTCGCCACTGTTTGAGTATTTTTGGGAAAGGGGGCTGCTGTCCTCGATCGTCTCCGGGCGTCGAGAGTTCTCGTCTTGCCCTTCGAAGTAGTAGAGTTTGTTTTATTCAGACTGCCGAGTGTCTCACTCATCTACCGCGTCTTTTTGTCAGCAACAAGTGTAGTGCTGGCACCTGTTGAACCTGCGCGTGTCGTTGCCCGGTAGTAGCTTTACGAATGAAAGAAATGAAGATCCGCCGCCATGTCAAGAAAAGATACGAAACGACGCTCAAAACAAACAAGAAACCTGATGGACCAGATCCCGGCGTGATCGGTTTCCAAGCTCGTGTGTGACTGGCTGCGCCCCTTAATAGTGAACTACGACCATCCCCGCTGACAGTTTCAAGTCCGTTCCCTTGACTGCTGTTTCGCCAGATAGTAGGTAGGGATAGAAGGAATCTCATTGGTCCATTCATGCGCGTCTTAATTAGAAGACGCGGATTGGGCAACCTTGAGAGAGTCAAGGATGGACGTATGAGTCGAGACCTCGGCGGCCTCCGTGCTTCTGCGTGTGGGAAACAACAAACTACACCACCTGAAGGTTCCGTATTCCGGACCTTGATGGAACAACACAGTAGAGTCCAATTGCCCGAGACACCCCCGAGAGCGGGTGTGACGCCCGCTTTCACTCGACCAGGCTGGACGTATTCCTTGCTTGCAGACACTCAGGTCTTGCGCTGGTTCTGGTCCATTCTGTGTCCGTGGCCTAACTGACCGAAAACACGGTGCCGATCGGTGCGGTCTTGCAACTTCCCCCCGCGTCTTTTTGCATAGCATCCATTCACATCAAGGATGGACATAGGTTTCGAGACCAGAGACCTCCGTGCTCATGAAATGCGCTTCGCTTTCGTGAGTGTGAACGAATGAACTACATTCACACCAAGGATGGACGTGGGTTTCGAAACCAGAGACCTTCGTGCTCATGAAATGCGCTTCGCTTTCGGGAGTTTGAACAAATGAACTACATTCACACCACGTAGGTTTCGAAACCAGAGACCTTCATGCTCATGAAATGCGCTTCGCTTTCGGGAGTGTGAACGAATGAACTACACGGCCCCTTTTTGCGAGAGAAGCGAAGAATGTTGAAAACGACCTCTTTTCTCTGCCAAGAGCTGCAGCTCAACTATTTCTTTTGTATAAGCACCTGCTTTGTAGGAAATACTTGAGGAGGCTGCCAGTTGCAAAGATCAAAGGAGGTAAATGTGCTGTAGCCCACACGAAACACAGGTGAATCTGGGTTTAGTGGCGGGCGTAAGCGTTCAACAAGAAATGCCGAAGCAACTCGACAGGTCGGGCGCGGTGAGTTGGGTGAAGAGGGTGGTCGGGACTGATGTCCCGTCCCTTCTTTCATTCACCGCAAACAACCGCCGACTCGCGGCGGTGCTCAAGGTCGCACGCGACGTCGAGGGGACCGCGGAGGCGGGGCTGAGGCGCCTTGCGTAAGCGTTCAACAAAAAAGACCCATTTTGTAGTTGTATTGTTTCTCCCCCTCTAGCCTCCTTCGAAGTAAGCACAAGGCAGCCCCTCGAGTATTTTCGCATTAGCTCCGCCTGGGATCGTTAGGCCGAGGCTTTCGCCATCCCTAGCATTGCTTCTGGTCGCGATTTTCGAGTGGTGGGCAATCTCCGCAAAGCAGTTCGCACCACGTCATGAGTGTCAAGCTTAGGCGAAGGTAGCACGAGCCGCTCTGTTCTGAGGCTAAAGGCTGACGGCTGCTGTGTTCAGCGAAGCTTCGCCCGGGGTTTCTTTTTCATTTTTCGAGACATTGCAATGTGTTCCAAAAATATAAGCCTGAGCAATGAGCGAACCAACACCAAGCTGAAGATCATATGTCATCACTGTCACAGTTTACATGTCCGTGCTTCACATGGCGATCCCTAACTCAAGACAGGTGAAAAAGAAGAAGAACAACCTGAAGAGAGGGCCCAAACTGGGCCTGCTCAAAAAAAGTGGTGTGGATGCGTCAACGCAACAAAGTTTTGGAAAGGATAGCGAAAGAGCGAAGGCATATTTTTTGCCACATGCAATGTGTGAGGAAACTGAACCGCCCAAGTAGGACCTTCTGATCGTGATCATTTGCGAATTTTGCCACCTGAAACCACGTTCACGATTTGGGCTCAGGTCAACGAAAACTCTAGTTTCCCTTTCTACTTTCTCCTACTCTCGCGGTGTACGGTTTTCTCCAAATAAGCAAACGCGAACACTGCGTTGCAGAGGAAATACTCGGGCCGGCAGTTACAGAGTCACAAAATGCTGTGCCGATGCAAATGCAACAAGAGTCCAAAACACAAGAAGTGGGGGAAATGTGCCTCCGCCCAAAGGAAAGGCAGGTAATTAGGGCTTGAGCAGAGCCGGGGCGCAGGAAGCATTTAAGAAATATTGTTTCTCCCCTCTCTGTCTCCGTCGAATTAAACACCGGGTGACTCCTCTCCGAGTAGTGTGCGTTATTGGAACCACGCAGGGGCCGTGGCTCTGCAGTACTCCGGAACACGTGCAGCTTGGCTCCCGTGAACGGACTTCCCCACCCAACCAAAACAGCACCGGCATTGCTCCGGCAAGAGACTGAGATGTGAATGCTCCGCTTTGAGTTCCTTTCTGTCCAAGCAAACAAGCAACAAGCAATCGATCTCCCTGCACTCTAGCTAGTCATTTTTTTCTCTCTCTCTCGATCTTGGTTCACCTGAGACTAGATTGACGCTCGCTCGCTGTTCCTGACAACGCAAAAGAGAAGAACCAGAAGAAGAAAAGGCCGCTCCTGGTCCAGGAACGTGACGGTCAACCACAGCTTGCAAAGCTTGAGTCGAAGGCTGCACAGTGCTACAACCCCGTCCGCTCTGCCCTGTGGCTGACCGTCTCGACGAGCTTGTGTTCAGCGCAAGCGCCAAGCCCCAAGGTGCGCCACGCCTTGATGCTTTAGTTTGGGAATTCGGTAGCCACTTGACCGTAGGCCCGTGGCTCTGCAGTACCGCCGAACACGTGAAGCTTGGCTCCCGTGTAGCAGGCTTTCCCTGGTACCTAGCACGCAAAAGAGAAGGAACAAAAAGAAGGAAACGTGTGTCTTTATAGTGTAGCAAGAACACACGGAGTGTAGCTACACGGCGGAAGTTCCCTAAAAAGTTAGGACTTCTGCGAAAAGCACTGAAAAGTAAAGCCTTTGGCCAAGCCATGGTTAACATTTCTTCCGCACCCTTCATCGCCTTGTCTCCTGGCTTGAGATCCTGTGAAAGTGCACGTAGAAAGGACATAGTCTCTGATCTTTGATCTGAAAATGGAAATTTCCACAGCCTTCTAACCCACCCATGTGTTCCCAGATTCAAGACCTAGCTATCTGGAAGAAGACCCCGCCCGCGACTCAACTGCTCCTTAAAAACATCAAGAAAGGCCAAAAAGAACGCGTGCACTTGCTGCTTGCAACATTCCGTACTCCTTGTCTTATTTCTTTCTTTCTCGTTGTACCCTTGCTGTCAAAACTTGTTCTTGTGTCTCGTGTCATCTGTTCCTTCTTGTTCTTGATTTCTTTACAGTACAGGTGTACTGAAGGGAGCCCTGTCGGGTGCCGCAAATACAGCGGGACTCTCCCGTTCTAGAGCAGCTGATGCTTTTCGACGCGACGTGCACTGGTGGCGCAGCTTTCGGACATCATTACGAAGCTGCCGGATACTTCCGGCTTTTGGGACGTCGGTAAAAATATGTCCCGTGTCCTCAACCTTTCACGGTCTAACCCGTATTTATGTCTCAGTGCGAATGTGCGCTTGGGCGACCCCTCCGAGTGTCGTTTTTTGTAGCAGCTGTCGCGTTGTGAACGACGCGAAAACGGCCTAGCTGCAGATCGTGACGCCTACCAAGAAGTGCGGTGCCTGAAGGCGGAGAGTACCCACGACAACCCGTTGCTGCCGCCACGCCAACACCTCGAGGTAGCCGATTCACACACAAACCCCACTATCATGTAAACGCATGTGTACGCATGGCCTTGTTTAGGTTCCAGTCGAAGTTGCATACTAGGCTTGTGTGACTCGGACGACGGGTGCTTGGCGTCACAAGGTGTTCTGCCGTTCGATCGAATGCCAAAAACAGCGTGCGTCTTGGTGCTGCCTCTCGCTTCGTGTACCTGGGCTTGATTCTAGCCGAACCAACGTCCCGGCTTCAGTTTAACTTCCTGTAGCGCCAGCGAGTGCGACGCTGCCTTGTTTCCTCCTTTTCTATCCATTTAGTGAGTTACCGTTGTTGTGCTTTGTTCAGTCCGTCCTTTCCTCCTCGTGAGCTGAGTGCGCCCATACATACTGTTAGTGTAGCAACTGAGCCCGCTCGTTGACGCAAGAAGAAGGGGATTTGCACGTTTACGATGATGCGAAGAGTTGGCTTGCAGACCTCTATTCTAGCGAACGATTCATTTGCATGCACGATGGACTAAAACAGCCTGTTTTCCTTCTAAAGAGGCAGTCTCAGGCTTGTTAATCTAAGTAGGCGCGAATGTTTTCTCCGACGCGAAGGTCAAACCCGGCGACTGTAAACACCAAATGCGAGAACTTGCACGCGTTTTCATTGCATGCCGTTTGGACCTATTTTCCGGTGGCTACCCAGGTCAAACGCCGTGCAACAAGTCTGAAGCCGGATCCCTATGGCAGTGTTTGGCAGCTACCACAGAAGTCTTACCTGCAAAGCATGTGACAGCCACAAAACTGGGCATGGACTCTGCCTGTCGAGCACACACGATGGAGAAGCTGAGACATCCTCCCATCCGGCCGAGGGGGAGATAAGTCCACAGAACTCAAATGCAGCGTGTCGGAAAGATTGGTGAAAGTGACAAGTGGGCTGTACTTCGCTTTTGACATTACCAACTTGACGCTACGAACTTAAACACACACACACACACACATACAATGCATTGCAGGTTGGACCATGAAAGGCGTGCCGAAATTAGAGGCGCGTTGAAACGTCAAAGGAAAAGGGAGACAAAAGGCAACCAAGAAACAGACAGAGCGAAGAGAGAACAGGCGCGCGCGAAAGCAGCAAAGGCCGTGCGAACTGCTTGTCCACGAGGCGACGTCGTCATCGAGGGAGCTGTGTTGGGCTGAGGCCGCCTGCCGCGGTCTACCAAACCCAGCGCTGCACCCTCGACTGCAGAACCGTACCGTGTGCATCTCGTCAACATTGTTCGACCGTGTGTCTGAAGTAGTACAGGACCCGGTCGTCTATTATTAAGCGTGGGCCACTCCAACACAAATCCCCGGAACTGCATTGAATTGCCCGCCCGTGTGTATCACGGTCCATCAGGGGGTGGGCTGGCTCTCGTGCGGCTGCTCCAGTGAGGATGGCAGGGCAGCCGAAGGAGGTGAACAACCCGTTCACGCATGTCTTCAGCAAGACGAAGAAAGTGTGCGGCCGCGGCTCCGGGCACGAGGCGCAGCCGCTGTTCGAGCTCGGCTGCGGCCACTGCCTTTGCCAGAACTGCGTCCTGATCTCGGGGAAGGAGTGCCCCGCCTGCGGGTGGCAGTCGCATCCGGCCATCCACAGCATGTTCAGCAACTACTGCACCACGGTGCGCGCGCCGGCGGAAGCGCTGCGCGTGTACTGCCCGAAGCCGTGCAACGGGCTGTTCAACGCGTTCGGCTTTTATTTGGGCGCGTCCCTCACCGTCGAAATGTGCTTCCTGTTCCTGAACAAGGTCTTCAGCGAGCCGACCGCCGAGCAAGCCGTGATCTCCGTGTTCAGCAGCGTCGGAGATGTCGTGCCCGATCAGTTCGTCGATTGCATCGTGCAATCCATCCACCACAAGTCGCTGCGTATTTCGGAGCAACTCGCATTTCCGACGGCGACCGCCAAGCCTATAGGAAGCCTCCCGGACTTGATCGAAAGGCTACGCTCCGCGCAAAGCAGGTCTTCCGCGGGGTTGCAGGCGTACAGCGCGATTGTCTTGTCGAAGCACGCCACGAACATCTCCCTCCTCCTCGACGTCCCGAGCGCTTCTTCGTCCCCGAAGTGCCACGTTTTCGACCCGTACGGCATCGGGAGGGAGCGGCTGCCGTACATCGCTTCCTTCGCCAGCGACTGCGACGCCCTCGCGTTCCTCGCGCGGAGGCTGCAAAACGGCGCGAATCCGGACCTCACGGACTGCCCAGAAGACGCCCCGCTGCACGCGTACCTCATCGAATCCGTGCCGCCGGTCGCGGCTTCGTCGTGCGTGGGCGTGTCTAAAAAACACGTCGAAGAGGCGGCGCCCGCCGACGCCAAGCACGACGCGGAACCGGCGCAGACCGTCGAAGGCAGCTCCTCGCTGGGCCCGAGGCAGGCTGCGAGGAGGAGAGTCGCCCAGTCGCCGCCAGTCCCGCAGCCGAAGCCCCGCGCGGAAGACGCGACGCCGGCTCCGGCGAGCGGCGTTGCCGCTGCTGCCGCTAGGCCGCGGCCGCCGCTGTCGCCGCCGAACACGAAGCAGGCGCACGCGGCGGCGACGCCGCCGCCGCCGGCGGCGGCGCGGGGCAAAGCCGGAGGCCACCCTTCGCCGCAGCCGCCCCCCTCCGCCTCCGCCGCGCCCCCGAAAGACGGCCGAAGCTCGCAGTACTTCGACATGCTCGTCGCGGCCGGCCGTGACGGCACCGCCATCAGCAGCTCCGCTGCTGCAAAGCCCGGACCCGCTCCCCCCCACCGTCAGCTGCAGCAGCAGCAGCCGCAGCAGTATTCCCCGGCCGCCCCCGCGGCCGGCGTGCCGCCCGGGTTGCGGGACCGCGGCGCGCCGGTCGAGTTCTCGGCGCTGCCGGAGAAGGTGGCGCACGCCATCTTGCTCCTGCGCGCGGTCGCCGACCAGAAGCCGCTGCCGCAGCGCGCCTCCGCCCGCTTCGACGACTCCAGCGCGCCTGAGGACTACCCCAGCGCTCTGCCTCTCTACCCAGAAGAGGCATACCCCCCGGCCCGCGGGGACGGCTGCCTCCAAAACGCATGCGGCGACGAGGCTTCGCACGCGTTTTCGAACGGAGGATACCTCTTGCAGCAGCTGAACCGGGGCAACCACGCCGCGCCGCAACCCGGGGGCCGGCCGCCGCAGCTGTGTGTGGGGCCGGAGCCTGCGCGAGCGGCGGCGGCGAGCTTGTTGTTTCCGGGGGTCGCGCTGCGGGGCGACGTTGGGCGAGACCTGTTTGCAGCGTACGTCGAGCGGCGGGCGGCGCTGGAGACCAGCGAGCTCGGCGCCCGGCTGCAGCTGGCCGACTGGGAGCGATGCGCGCGCGGGACGATCAGCTGCGATTCGTTCCTGAAGTGCGGCAGGGAGTACGAGTCGTCAAGGTCTCGGGGATCCAGCGCGAAATCCGACTTCCTCCGCATGCTGGATGGAGAGGCGCCTCACCCTTTTGGGACGGCTGGCCAGGACAGAAGGCCGACGCCCGACCTTCCCGGGGACGTCAGCACCGCGAGCAACTGGAACAGGCAGCCCTCCAACCCTTTAGCAAACTTCTCTGTGCACGTCGACGGCGGTTTCACCGAGCGTTCGCGAACCCCCCCTCATAGGGCTCAGTCGGATTCGATACCGGAACGCTCGGCCTTCGAACGGATCGTTCCGGTGTCTTCGATGCAGAAGGACGCTGCCGTTCCTTTGGCTGACAAGACGAACCGAAGCACGCTGTACGCAAACGCACCCCCGAACAGCCTGACGTCGTACCGGATGCGGAAAAGCAGCGTCGCAAACATATGGCAGAGGCTCAACGACGTCCAGGTCTCGAAGCGCGCGGTCGACCCGCCCGCCGCAAAACAGCCGCCGGGCGCCGCGTGCCCCGCGGAGGCGGACGCGAGGCAGAGGGCCGAATACGTCGCGGCGAAGCTGAACTTCTCGCTGTCCTCGACGGTGTCGCTGCACCCGACGCCGTCCCTCATCCCCCAATACCCGCCGGACGCCCGGCAGCAGCAGCAGCGCAGCTCGCCGGGGAGGCGTGCGTCGCATGGCGGCCAACCCGACCCGTCACTCTCCATCATCCCCACGTTGTCTCCCCGCTCGATCTCGCCCATGCACTACGACAGCACGGGCAACGTCATTTCTCTGCAGAACTCAGAGCGCCGTGCGCTCGAGCAAATGGAGGCGCATTCGAGAAAGGCGCTCTCGGACTGGGAGCGCATCAAGTACTCCATCGCGCTGTCAAGGGGCAGCTGATCGAGGCACGAGCTTTTCATTAAGGCCTCGAGACCCTCGTGACTGCAGGAGCGGTTGACCACTAGTCAATTGAATAGTAGCCCCGGCGCCGCGGAGGCGGACGCGAGGCAGAGGGCCGAGTACGTCGCGGCGAAGTTGAAGTTTTCGCTGACCTCGACGGTGTCGCTGCACCTGTCGCCGTCCCTCATCCCCCAATACGCCCGGCAGCAGCAGCGCAGCTCGCCGGGGAGGCGTGCGTCGCATGTCGGCCAACCCGACCCGTCGCTCCACGTTGTCTCCCCGCTCGATCTCGCCCATGCACTACACAGCTTGGGCAACGTCATTTCTCTGCAGAACTCAGAGCGCCGTGCGCTCGAGCCATGTATAAAATACACCATTGCGCTGTCACGAGGCAGCTGAACGAGGCACGAGCTTGGAGGATGTCGGCATCTTCAAACAACGTCCTTTCAGACGTAGCAAAACGCTTGCAGCCCGGCACTAGACAAAGCGCTTCCTGAAGCATTCTCGACAAGCCATAGAGCTTGCTCGTGTTCGTCCCTCTCTTGGATGACTAGAGGGGAGTCCTCTAGATGCCTCGTGCAGTTTCCAAACCGACTTCTCGCCAGCCGCGGCAGTAGTGAGGAGACCGGAAACTCGAAGACGACATGATTCCTTTGCACGCTAACTCGCGACCTTCCGCGGTTTGATTGATGTCTTCCAGGTTCGTAGATTGTCTGTTGCCGCCAGAACCCGAAGCAGCAGTGGGGGCAGCCACTTCCTCGCGTTTTTGGGTTGTGCCCCTGTGTCCACGGCGATCTGCGCCATCGTAAGACAAACGACTCTTTGATTATTAATAGAGCATTAACTAAGCGCAAGCGCTTTCCGGCCAGGAAGGGACGAATATTCCGCCCCCTTTCTTGCCTGACTAGACTTTATTTTCTCATTTTTGTGCGTGTTCGTGAAAGCGGGCGGCGCTTGTGCAGCCACGACTCCGCCGGCCTTTGTTCTTCGTCCCGTCATTATTTGTTGCCTTTCTTTCGTCGTTTGACGTTTCCTGCTAGAGCCCGTTGCTGTTCTTTTTGTACGTTTGTTCCTATTTTCCTCGTCTTTTGCCTCCCTTTCATTTTGTCGTCTTGTGTCATCAAAGTCGATCCGAGGTAGCGGAATGCTTACGCACTCCCGTTGGGCAATCTGTACGTTCGCATACGCACGTCGGCAGCTTTTGTTGAGGTGAGCAATTGATCCGGGGCGTTGCAGAACAAATCCATGCCAGATTTCGGATTGTACCCGAGGTGTGCTCTAGTCGAGACTTCCGGGAAACGGTCAGAACGTAGCGAAGACACTTCGAGGAAAGGAAGTATGAGTTGCACTTGGAAGGGGTGTTGACTGTGACAGGGCCCACCTTCGTTCCAGTTGGATGCTGTCGTGAGTCGAGATGAGAGTTTCTGCTCTTCGTATTGTCTGACGAGAACTGCCTGAACAAAAGGACACTTAAGAACACGTCTTTGTAACTGATATCCCTAGCGCAAGGGAATGTTGAGTCGACTGCCTTAACCCGGGGAAACGAGGTTGGGGAAAACTTGACTGTTTTTTTGAACCAACTACAGCACCCCGAAGGCTGTGTGAAGTTCTCTAATCGAGCGTCTACGCCGACAACAAAGCGGCGTAGAAGAGCGCCCATCGAAGCGCGGCCATCGCCCAAGCGACGTGAAGAAGCAGAAATCGACGCGCAACCGATGAACCTGGACGAGCAGTCGAAGGAGAAGCGAGGCACCAAACGCGCGCCTGGGCGCGACGATGGAGACGGGCTAAAGAGGCGAAAACATGACACATCACGTGCGAAGAAATAACCGCGCCGCCGGCGATGCAGATTATCGCTACAGATCTTTTGCATTCTAACCCAAAACTCTAATCGACTTTCGTGGTGCATCAACTCCCCCAGTGAAACTGTGAGAGCTCAGACCAAAAAAAACGAATAGACAGCAACGAGCCCACTACGGCCCTTACCTACACGCACCGCAAACACTGAAAATGACATGCACGACTTTTTTGCTGCAGCTACCTTTTCGACGAAGGGTAGCCGGAGACGTTAAAGTCCCGGATTCTCCAGCGAACTCTCACTTTGAAAAAGAACCGAAACTACAGGACAAAGCAGAGTCGACCTGAGTAGCCTCGGGAGCAGGGGGCAGGGGGGTGGGTGCGCGTGCCGGTGCTGTGCATGACCTGTGCATGGCAAGGCACTGGGGCACTTTTTCAGCGGTCGTCGCGTTGTGCTCGCTGCAATGGGTCGACGGCGCGGGCACGGTCGTCATGTCGCCGGCGGCCCCCGTGTTTTCTGAAATGGGAATCCGGACCAGCGGGAACAGCGTCGCGATCGAGCTGACCGGGGACTCGTGGGTCCCGGCGCTGAACACCACGACGGAGGACCTGCTTTTGCAGGGGATGGCGACGGTTTGCGTGTTCGACGAAACGTCGGCCGACGCGTGGACCGAGTACGGCGAGCCGATCATCAACGCTACCACCCGTTGCCCGTACACGAGCGGGTTCAGGTTCCACATCGCGGATCTAGTTGACTTCGCGGCGTCGTCGATCGTGGGCTCGGTGCTCACCATCGCCCTGAGCATAACCCCCGGATATGACATTCCGGCCGACGAAGTGGTCGTCATCGAACTGCCAGTGGAGCTCGTCGCCTCGGGCGAGCTGCCTACGGGGTACAACCGGCTGCACTTCGTCGTCAAAGCGGCGCGAATCGCCCTCGAAAACACGAACGGCGTACGGGTGCCCGGCGTGCCGACGGCGTTGATTCAGGCAGGCGGTTTGCCCGCGCTGGTGTTCACCCTGAGCCACGAGGTCTGGAACCCGTTCCTCGCGGTCGACGCGTTCGTCAAAGGGTTCTGCGGCGCGACCGAGTGCTCGGGCACCGGTTCGTACAAGGGGTTCGACACCTACCGCTCGACCATCATGCCGGCGGCGATGCAGTTCGAAGACGCGGCCGGGCAGGCGTGCCCGCCGAACTGCCCCGCGACCGTTGCTTCCATCCAACTGCAAGCCGAGCCCAACTTCGAGCTATGCCCTGGGGAGACGGAGGAAGTCCTGTTTTCGGCCGACACGCTGGTGACCTCGTTCTTCGGCTCGAGCCCTCCCGGGATGCCGTCGCCAGTCTCGCCGGCGGACGGGCTGGGCGACGTGCTGGGGTTCAACATCACGGGGCCGCCTCTCGAAGACGGCGGCATAGTTCTGACGGCGACGGTGGGCGCGCTGCCGTTCCCGGGTCCCGAGGGCATCAACGAGAACCTGATCCGGTTTTCCTCTTTGGAAGTGTCGCTGGCCCTCAGCCACGGGGTCTGGGCGGTGGAGCGCGCCGACTTCTCGGACCTGATGGTGGGGTCCGTCGGCTCTTCTCTCCCCGCGAACGAGACGCTGTCTTTTTCATCGGTCGACGTCGTGCGTGCGGCGATGCCGGCGGCTGGATCCGACTACACAGTCACCCCCGACGGGAAGAACTTGTCCTTCAAGTTACAATTCGAAGACTACGACATTCCGGCGAGACTGCCTAGTAAATGCAATGAGTCATGCCCGTGGAGTGAAGTCATGCCGGTGGATGACACGTTCGGGTGCGGGGATGGTTCGTCGTGCAACGGTGCCACGCACCCAGATGGGATGCTGTGCTGCCAGTCGAACGCTGGAATTGTGATGTGCCCTCAGAATTGGCCGTTCATGTGCGCAGACCCATGGGGATGCAGCGGTGGATACTGCTGTACTCTCACCGCGGAACACTGCACGACGGCGGGACACGGAGGGATCCGCTCGTGCGACGCCTCCAATTGTTTGGTGGGGGAAACTGTCACCTTCGACCTCCCCGCCGCAGTCACAAGCTGCGGCTTGTCCAACCTCAGCAACACCCTCGCCATCACCATACAAGGTGCATCGTGGGACATCGAAAAGTGGTTTTCGAATTCCACCACGTTGGAATCCTTGGCAACCTCTGCATCCATCAACACCCCGATTTCCATCACCATCGAAGGCACGGAGCTGAGCCCGACGAACGACTCTGTCGCTCTCTCCGTTTCTTCCTGTGACGACGCGTCCGCATCGTTTTTTGCAGAAGGCTCCGCTTTGACGGCCGTCCGTTCATCCAACACTTCTGTCTCATCTTCATATCCGGTTCGGGCAGGCCCCGGACAGCATGCTGTGGCCTTCGAGACAATCGCACCGGCAATCCCGGGCATGTACCGCCTTTGCTACAAAGACGCGCGGACCGGCTATCAAAACGTCGACACCTCGACGGTGCTCACCGTCTTCGGCAAGGCGTTCTCTGTTGACGGCGCCGCCCAGGCCGACGGCACGTACGCGATGGGCACCGTCGAGTTCGAGCTGCAAGGAGAAGGCCTCTGCTCCGGGCCCTCTGTGGCCGGCGGCGCCGAGAGGACCTGGGGACACAGGGGGCAGGGCTGCGATAGCGTGAAGTTCATGGCTGGCGGCGACGCGGACTGCAACCCGGGGTACCCGGTAAGGGACGACGAGACCGGCATGCTCGGCGTGCCCGTTCCTCTGCGCACCGCCCAAGGCAATACGGACGGATACCCGAAAACTCGCGGGATGGTCGCGATCGACTTGGTGGCCCCGGGGAACTTCACCGTGTGCTACCTCTCGAACTGGGCGAAGTTCTACCAGCGCGTCGGCGTCGTCTCCGTCGGCCAGAAGCTGGAAGAATGGAGCGTGTGCGCGGCAGGCGCGACGCCCGGCACCACACCATATTCAACTCCACCATGCCCGTCGACCACAAACGCGGCACCAGGAGTAGAGCAGACTGTGTACTTCAAAGGGCATGGACTCACGCACACGACAGACCCTCTCGGCATGCGGAAGCGCCACAGGGTGTATTCCTCCCTCGGGCAAGGGTCGTGTTTCCCTACGCAGGTCGGCGGGAGTACTGTGCTGCAGACTTGCAGCATCCCGCGGAGCATGACCGTCGACGAATGCGCCGCCGCCTGCGACGAAACGACGTTTTGCGACGCGATCCAGCACAACCAGGCCGACAAGACCTGCCTCCTCCAGTTCCCAGAACCCCAGAAGGCCCTCCACGCGCAAGCCTTGGGGTACTCGTGTGACCCGGACCCCGCCAAGCTGACCGCGATGACGCGCCAGCCGGGCGCGCTGACGACGCACGCGGGACCCCCGTTGATGCAGTGCCTCGTGCAAACGGACGAAGAACTGCCCGACGACACGGGCGACGAGGTGATGGTGGTCCGGGAAGGCGCAGCTTGCGACGAAACGGCGGCCGCCGCTTTCGTAGCGGGCGGGGCCAGTCGGAGTGTAAACGGCGAGCCGGAAGGCACTCAGTGGGACTCGGCAACCTCGACCTGCAAGCGCACCGGTTCGACGGCCCCCCAGTGCCGGACGACGGCAGTGAAGGCGACGTGGGTGTTCTTGAGCCACGGACGGTACACGTTCTGCTACAAGTCGGCCGCCACCGGGGTTTGGTCGCCGATGCCCGGGCAAGAGCCGCTCTTCGTGGCGGCGGAGGTGGCCGGCGTCGCGCCCGCAGTGCTCCAAGCCACGGGGAGGCCGCCGAAGATCGACTTCTACGGCGCCGGGTTTGCAGACGGGTTGCTTGACGTTCGGTTCAGGGAGTGGCCGCTCGCATGCGACGATTCGCCCGGGCATCCGGGCGTCGCGGCGGGGGGGTGGGAGGAGGAGGCCGCGGCGCCGAAGGCGATCTCCACCGCGGCGTCCAACGCGCCGGACTTCAACGTCACCGGGATGCAGCGCACCGAGTGGGCCTTCGCTGCGCCGAACGGAACGACGCTGCAGTCGTACGCCGACGTTCCCTACTGGTGGGCGCAGGCAGGGGTGTACCAGTTTTGCTACCGGACCCCGAACACGACCGGGGATTGGAAGCCCGCTGGAGTCATCACCGTGCGGCCCAAGGTGCAGCAGTTGATGACGGCTGAGCTCGACGCTCTGCCGGTGAAGGCGCGGGTATCAATCGCGGGGTACGGCCTCGACACCAGAAAACACGCCGACGCCGTCATCTTCGTGCCGGCGGTGCTGGGCACGTGCAAAAGCTACCTATCGGACCCCACTGTGCTCTCTGAATCGATCCTCTTACCCGCTGACGCTTCCGGCTTCGGATCGAGGGGCCTCAAGACAATTGAAGCGTCCGGTCTGTTGTTCCAAACCGCCGGAGTGTACCGCACGTGCTACGTCTACCCGCAACGGGAGGAGTACCCAGACCAGTCGACGCCGAGAGCCTGCGCCTGGAACCCCGGCTGCGGGTCGGCGCCGGGGAACTGCTGCCCGAATGACCAGGGGCTGTCGGAGAGCTGCTGCGGCGACAACCGGCCGAGCGCTGCAGTAGCCGAGGTCCTGTCGGACTACTCGTGCCTGGCGACGACGGTCTACCCGGATTCCTGGCCCGACTGGTACATCCGGCAGCTCTCGGGTTGCATTGCCGACGACGACGTGTCGTGGGGACAGCAGCCGTGGCCTCCCACGTCGAAGCCACCCTGCCCGACGTTTTACTGCGGGTTGCTCCGTGTGAAGCCGGTCGTGGGTGCAATGGTGGTCGAAAACCACGCCGGGCTGTCCACCACGAACCTCAACCTGGACCTCCAGGTTTCATACCGGTTTCGATTCGACGGCCAAGGCTTCACAGAAGGCGACGGCGTTTTCATCCTCGACGGCCTCCAAGCAACCTGCGTCTCTGTAGACCCTGTCGAACACCAATTCGGCACCATCGTCGCCCACATGGAAGGTGCGGACAACCCGTGGGACGGGACCACAGGCGGCCTGTCCAGGGCGTATTGGAATGCCTCGTTCACGAAAACCGGCGCTTTCACAGTGTGCCTATCGTTCCAGTTCTACCCGGGGCTCTTTGTGCCGGCTGGCACGTTTCGGACGCTCAACACGGTCGAGAAAATGGAGCACTTCGTAGACGCGTCCGGGAGTCTGTACGTCAGGTTCATCGGTATGGGTCTCGATGCCTCTGCGGATAAGGCAATGCTGATCTTGCAAAGCGCAAAGAACTGCAGTGTGTCCAACGCGAAGGCGCAGTCGGGCGTGTTGAAAGGTTCCGGGAACACGCAAGTCCTCTGGAACGTCGTGCAGGACTTGGAAATAGGGTTGTACCTGGTGTGCTACCAAGCAGAAGACCAGGATTGGATGCTGCTGCCAGGGGTGATCGAGGTCCCCCTCGGCAACGTGCAGCCGGGGTTCGTGCTGCTCGACACCGCCACCGATTTCGGGCGGATCGAAGATCTGCGCGTGTACGGCGTCCCCGGGCTGCCGCTGACCCTCGACCTCCCGTTCGCGGAGAACATGACGACCGCCGTCGGAGGCCTCGAGTGGCTCCCGCGGGAAGCCTCGCAAACGCTGACCTTCTCGGTGGATTACGCCCAGCGGCAAGTCGATGATAGATTGTTCGCGTCGTCGTGCGTGACGCGGGTGTCCGCGTGCTTGCAGCCCCCGTTCAGTTTGGACCAGGTGGCCTGCGAGGGCAACCCGTACTGCGCCTGGACCCGCGCGACTTGCCGGGCGCACGACCAAGAAGTCTGCGAGTCAATCGGCAGCGAGCAAGTGTGCGGCTCGTATGCCTGCGACTGGATCCTCGCGGTGGAGCCGTCGATCGTGGTGGACGGCACGTCGGCGAACTTGACGTTCACAATTCCGAATCCAATGTACGCCGGGTTGCTTGACCTCCGCGTGTATCTCGTCGACGACGGGGGAATCGTCGACGGAGGGCGAGATTCGAGCGACCCGGTGAGCGTGACCATCCGGATCACGGAGGGACCTGTTTTCAGCCTGCTCGTGAGCCCCGTGACCATGGTCGAGGACATCCCCCTCAAACACACCCGCCTCGCCGACTTCACCTCGGCGTGGCCCTCGCGGGAGTACTCGTTCGACGTGTCGTGGCCCGGCGAGGCCGGCGCCGCCGCCTCCACCTACTTCCCCGGCGGATTCACCGTCGACGCCGCCGGGACCCTCACGGCGTACCCAGGCCCCGACCGCTGGGTCTCGTACCCAGGGGTCACCGGGCTGCTGACGCTGCGGGACATCACCGCCGGAGGGTACTACCAAGCGAACGTCACGGTCGTCATCGAAAACATCAACGACCAGCCTTCCGTCGGATTCACCGAGCTGTATGCCGCGGACCCGGTCGCATGGTGGCAAGCTGGGCGGACGATGGAATACGCACACAAAATCCTCGAAATCCCGAGCGAGGGGCCCGCCCAGTGCGCAACACTGGAGGCGGCGGCCTGCAGGCGCGTGTATTACATCCGGGGGTGCCCGGCCGAGGTGACGGAAGCCGGCCCGTATGATTGCGCGCCGTTCGGCGCCTGTTTGGACCCCGCCGCGTGCTCGGCGGTGAGCGGGTGCGCAGGGCTGTCGGTGATGGGGGACGTCGCGAAATGCATCGAAACCAAGGCGATCGCGGGCTGTTCTTCCACCATACCGACCGAGTGCCTAGCCGGCGCGCCTTGCTTCGAATCCGCTTGCGCGGCCGTCGCGAACAGCACGCTGACCCTAGGAATCCACGAAGGCGGGCATCAAAGCCTGCAGGAGCTGTCAGCAAGCCTGCGCGACGCTTCGCAGGCGAGCCTGTTCGCGAAGCTCCCGTCGCTGTCCGCAGCGGGCGTACTCGCGTTTACACTCGAACCGACGGCCCAGGGCCCCATCGAGCTCGCGATCAGCATCAAAGACAGCGGCGGCACCGACAACGGGGGCTCGAACTCGTTCACCCTGCCGCAGGCGCTGACCATCAAGACGTTCTCGCCGCCGGTGCTGAAGGTCACGCCCAGCGTCGGCGGCGTCGCGCTGACGACCGCGTTCGTGTTCGAAGCCGTCGGGGAGGCCACGCGCGACTTTTTGTACGAGTTCTTCGCCGTCGCCAACGCGCAGGCCGACCCTGTGGGGTTCCACGCGGGATACCCCATCTCGCTGACCCCGGCGGGCCCGGCGGCCGGCGCGCGGGTGACGACGTCCGACCTGCCGCCGGGGGAACACACGGCGGTCGTGAAGCTGTACCGGGACGGAGAAGTGGTCGCGGTGTCGCAGGTGTACTTCTCGGTGTCGGCGCCTTCCGCGTCGACGGTGGCGCATGTGGTCGACGGGCTGGCGACGGCGGGCACCGGAGCAAACCTCCTCCCGCTGATTTCGGCCGCGGGGCTCGCAGCGAGAGACATACCGGCGGCTCGCACGGGGGAGACTGCGGCGGCGCTGCTGCTCGCCGTGCTGAAAGTCGCCCAGCGGCTTCCCGCAGAGGCGTCTGGGCAGACGAGCTCCGCGGTGCTCGTGACCGCGCTGACCGCTCTCCGCGTCGCGCTCCCGACGACGGTCAACGGGACGGTCCTCCTCGCCGCCGCGCAGACGTGCCACGCCATCAAAAAGAAGGCGACCGGCGAAGGCAGCCTGCCGGGGGTGCTCTCCATCCGCGGCGCGACCCTCGCCGGGCTCGCCACGGACGCCGCCGGGCAGTTGGTGAACGCGCTGAAAATCGACCTCGCGGCGTCGTACTCCGTCGCCGCCGACGTGCTATCGGTGGCTTTGGCCCCGGCGGCCGCGGGGCTGCGTGCGACGTACACGGCGAGCGTGGTGCAGTCCGCGTACCTGGACGCCGCTGGGGTGCTGTCGTCCATCAAGGACGCAAACGCCCGGCGCTCCGTGTCGCTGACGCAGTTCAAGGCGTTGTACGACTCGCTCCGCGCCGACGCGCCGTCCATCGACTACGACCGCGCGACGCTCAGCACCAGCGTGCGCGGCCGCATCGCGCTCAGCGACTTCCGGTACCTGTCGTACACAGCCTCGGACCTGGCGAAAATCGAGTCGTTAGTCACCACCGACCTCTCACGCTCGTTCAGCATCCCCGAGAGCGGCGTAGTCTCTTCCTTGACTGCCATGTCGGCCAACGTCGGCGCCATTCTGTATGACCCCTGCCCCAATCTTATCGTTTAATTGTCAATCGTATCGCAATACTTATGGGAAGGCCGGCCAAATGTGTGTTGGCGTTTTAATCTGTCTCCTTTCCGGAGAAAAAGCAAAAAAATAGGTCTCTTTACCATTCTCACGACTAGACACATGAAGAAGTGATGTATCAGTTTAGTATGCGTGTAAAAGCGTGTCCTCCTTTGTAGGTTTGCCAGGTCAAGAAGGCAGAAGCAGCTCCAAGTTAGCCCTGTTGAGCCAGAATATGGCGGCAACAAGACGTTTTCAACCTCAGGATTCAGTATGTACAGAACAGTACAATTCTTTGGACACGAGGGCGAAACATTAAAAAAAGGCTACCGGAAAAGGTAAGCAAAAAACTCATACGGCAGGTTTACCGTAGTTGCGACGGGAGCTCCAGGTACCATCGACAACATAATTTGCGCGTTGGACGACGCGTGCACGGGAGAGACTTTGGATTTGAAGGCGTCCGACCTGAAGCCGAACGGGACCGGCACCACGTACTCGATCGATACGACAGGCTCTATGGTGATCACAGATGTGGACCTCCGAATCATGGACAGCAGGCTGGCAGTCGCAAGCAGGAACGCACTGCAGAAGGACATCGCGAACGCTCACTCGGTCAGCCCGGAGGCTGTCACGGTCACGCTTTCCCCAGACGCGTCGTCCGGGGGTTCTGCGGTTGTGTATCACGTCGACTCGGCGCACCTGGCGGACCCTTCGTCGGCTCTGACTGCGGTTGAGGCAGCGTTCCGCGGCAAGAGCGTCGCGCTGCCTGAGCTGTCGACTGCGTTCCGGGCCGCAATAGACGTGGACTACAGCGGGACGTCTGTCTTTTGGTCAGAATCGGCGCCCGAGGAAGAGTTGGCGCGGCACTTCGTGGAAGCGACCGCGACTGTCCTGCAAGCGTCGCCGTCTGGACCTGCACCCTGGTTGTCCGATGCCGACAAGGAAAGCGCGTTGGCGAATCAAACGGAACGGGGGCGCGTGAACTACGCTTTGAACGAACAGTTCAAGTGTTTGGACGACGTATTGCAGGCTTCATGTAAAACGGTGCTGGAGGAGACGGTGTCCTCCCGACAGGACAGTCGTGCGCGCTCCGTCAACGCCGCTGGGATGGTTGTAGAGTGGAAAGCAGTGTTGGCGCAGCAGACGGGAGCGGCGAAGTCTGTGGCCAGCCTGCTGGAGTTCAGTCCCGGGAAGAACATACGTCTGACCATGGAGCGCCCTTCCTCGGCTTCCTGCTTCATGTCGTACGCGTTCACCAAAAGTCCGTTCCTACCATCCGGAAACCCTACAACCACTCCCATGTTGCCTGTGGTCGCCGTTCGTAGTGAAGGGCTGGCCGACATCTCCGTTTCATCGGACGTTTTCACCAAAGCATCGTCCCGCGTGCTTTCTTGGAACCGCGACACCGCGGCTTGGTACCTGCCGGAGGGCGTCAGCATGCAGAACGCAGAAGAAGACGACGAGCTGTCGATTGTGTGGCCCGCTCCGCAAGCGGCGAGCACGGCCCGCTCCGGGCAGTTTCTCCTCTCGGGCTCCGACCTGAAGGAGCGGATTGTGGCGGTGGCTCAAGTGGTCCACGAACACGAAGAGAGGTGCCTTCCGTGCGTGCTCCTGTCGGTCCTGAGTGCCGTTTACATCGCCGCGATTATGGCGTCGTTTGCGATGCACCATGACCGGAACTCGCGTTACCTTCCGCTGGACGATCGTGCCCAGCTGAGAGAGTGCTTGAAGTCGCGGCCCACGGTGTCTTCAGCCTTTCACACGCACCACGCGTGGCTCTGTTTCTTCTACCAGCGACCGTGCGTCCACCAGTACTACCACCGATGGGAAAGAGCCACCGTGTGGTTCCTGACGTACTTCTACCTTTCGGGACTTGTCGCTTTGTTCTACTCAGCGGACGGTATCGAGCCGTGGCAGCAACCCCCGGATTTCAGTACCGGTAAATGCTTTGCGGTGTGTCTTTCAATGCATCATTCGTACAGTAGCGGGGCGACCGGATACTCCCTGGAGAGATGGTCCTTCCACTCTAACTCGTCTCCCTCTCTCTCTCTCATTCGTCCAACCCGTGCAAGTTTGTGGTGCCACTTGAGATCTTTCACATCAAGGCGAGCGTTTGTTCTGGTCACAGTGCGCGGAAAAGCTTGATGTTTCATAGAACTAGGCCAGCCATGTGCAGTTGCGTCGGTGCGAAGCTTTCAGCAGACTTCGCACACCAAAGGAACTGTGTCCCCGGTTTTACTGTATTTACCCCGAACCGTCTCAGGTCGGCTTGCTCTGCGCGGTCATCGCTTTCGCGCCGACGCTGCTTCTCCGATACGTATTGACGACGCGCGAGCGCAACTGGTTCGAATCATGCTCACAGGACGACTTCATGCAGGCGAAAAACTTCCAGGTTTGCCCGCTTTTCGTGTGTGTATCGTGTCTTCCCGATTACCTTGACCATTTGATCGAGCGCATACGAGTATGCTAACTCGGATCTGGAACGAGTCCATGGGAGAGGAACGGTCTTGACTTTTGCATTTTCATTGGAACATGACCGATTCATTTTGCATTCCCTCCATGTCTTTCGAGCATGTGGTATGTCATTCATACTCATTCTAATCGGCATCCCTCTTCTTGAATCGCGAACGAGTGGGTTTGTGGATGTGGGTGTGCGTGTGGGTGTTGAAACAAGCTTTCCCCCTCGTGTTTAAGGTCGGTGTTAAAACCGAAACCAGGCGAGTTCCGCTGTGCGCAAGAAACACAAAATAAATGGCCACACCAACTATCTTTCCACTGAGACGGTATGCGGGGCCGACTCGCAGCGGTCTACTGAAAAAAGGATAGAAATGACTCCTTCACCCCCCACACACAGAAGTTCCACGAAGTGCGCTGGGTGCTTTTTGTCGTCTTGTTCTTGCTTTGGGCAGGCGCGATTGCCGTGTTCGTTCTACGCACCGTCGACTACAACACTTCCCAGCAAATCAGTCGGGTATGAGCAGCTTGTGTGTGGTGCATTTTGAAAGGGCGAGTGCGCGGTTTTTGGCTCTGAGTGTACGTAGCCTTTGTGGCCGTCGACCAGATGTACAAGTTTTCAATCATGCTCGCGCGCACGCGTATTTAAAGAGTTCTGGCTTATACACGATAATCGCATTGCACTGTTTCGTATTGGATATGACCCCTCTTCCCGCAACACAGTACATGCTGGCCTGGTTTCTGGCTGTCTTCTGCCATTTCTTCCTCGAGTGCTTCTGGACAATCGGTTGGTTGATGGTCGAGAAGAAGCGTTGGGTATCGAAAGACCACCCGCGGCACCGCATTGGAGAAGAACCGAGCGCAAGCCCGGTGACGAAGAAGAAGAAGAAGACGAAGAAGTTGCTTCCCACGTTCCGAGGCGACTTGCCGCAGGAGGCGGAGACGCTCGACATCGAAGCCGTCGCGCAGAAGCAGCGGTCGCCCCTCATTCCCAGCAACTCGCCCCGGTCCGGGAAGGCACAGTATTCAGCCGCCGACGACAACCCAACAGACCAAGACGAGTCGCCTTCCAACCACCCTTACCACGCTGTCGGCACCAGCTTCCCCCCTCAGAACTCACCGCCCCGCTGTTCAATCTCTCCCCCTGTCCACTCCCCCCCTCCCGTCTCCCCCAGGGAGGGATTATCACCTGGGATCCCCTCGTCCACGGTGGACTGGCCGTCTATCCATGTCACCGGAGCCCAACGCGGCAGGCTCCCGTCACCCCGCGACAAAAAACAAGGAAAGCAAGGTGCCCACGCCTTCTTCGACCCAGAGTCGGCTATGATGCAGGCGACTTCAGCCAGCGCGCACTTCGACAAAACGGCGCAGATGGCGGGCAGCATGCGCCTGCCGGGCAACGGCAGCTTCGGTGCCACGGTGCAGAACTTCAACGGCACGCAGCAGAACTTCGACGGAACCGTGCAGAACTTCGAGAACACGCAAATGAACCCCGGCCTAAACGGCACAGTCATGCAAGGCACAATGCATGGCCTGCAAGGCACTATGCTGGGCGCACCAGGCATGCAAGGTACCATGCGTGGTATGAACGCCACGACGAACGCCTTTGGCGGTACCACGCGGGGCCTGAATGCCACTGCATTGGGCGCGACTGTCTTAAACGGAACGACTCGCCCCGGCACAGCAAACGGCCTCAACGGTACGTCCAGGGCTTTCAACACGACTTGGGCTTAGAAGCCAAGACTCACGAGCACTTAGTCTGTGCCCAGTGTCTCTGTTCCCTCCAATATGATGTCGCAAGCTTTGCGACGTCAAGACGCGCCTGATTCACCCCCTGCGGCGAAAAAAAACAGGGAGTGCAAGGAGCCGATGCGCTGACCTCGACCCCGAACCGGCCGTGTTGCAGGTGGCGTCGGGCCAGTGCACACCTGCACCAAACGGCGCATGGTGCGATCGAACTTCGACGGTACCGTGAATAAATGAGCACGTTGCGTTGGACGGTTGAAGGCATACAGCGGCAAGCGTACTCGCATAGACAAATGCACCTTTCTGAAGCTGTGCCCTTTTCAACTGTACTGCAGGGAGCTGCACTGGAAGGTCTCGGCTAGGTTGTCTCACGAAGAGGAGGCAGGAGAGAGGCACCACCTCTCCTTGCGAGTTGCGGATACATTTTTTGGTGCGGACTCCCTTTGTACACAAACCCGGTAAATTGTTGCATGATTATCGTACGTCTGTCGTGAGCCCGCCGTGCTTTCTCTTCCGCTGTCCCTGTTGTACAGCAACTCTCAGAAGGCATCCCTATCGAAGAGCAATTCGATCCAACAATTTCAAACATCTGTGCGCAGCTTTATGCGACGCACGCACAACTCAAAAATATTTGCCTGCCGAATAGTCAATTGTTACCAAGGGGAGCATTTCCGGAACAACGGTCACAGCTTGAAGACAAGTTAGGCCAATGAGCTGATACAAGAAACAGTCTACGAAAAGACCCCCTCTCCTACAGAGAGAAGTATTCAGCCTACGCGCGAAGAACGACACTCTTTTTGCCATCAGTTAATGCTGGTCTCCCGGTGTTGTATCGTTACAGGCCTCAACACCGGAAATGTTCTCAGCAGCTCGGCATTCCAACGGCCATGCTGGGAATGCTTGTACGGCACGCAGTCGCGGATCTTTCCATTGCGCCTGTACGTGCTTCGTGCGACTACCCCCCCCCCCCCCCCAACAAAAACCAATCCATTCCAACAACGTTCTTGCAAGCCCCCCCCAAAAATGAGTTCTTGTAGCCATCCATTTGCGTGTTTCTGTTTTCCGTCGCTCGGTTTTTGCTTTTCATTATCTGTTATTTCCAAAGTCTGTCAGTTCTTAGGCCGAATGGACAGCCCGTGTAGAGATTGTCGCTGCTTTGTCCAGCAAACGTTCAAAATACTACAGGGCTCCTATTTTCTGGCGGCACGCATGCCAGCGTGTACTGCCTTCTATCTGTTCCGGTTTGTGCTCGTGCGATCAACATTACTAACAGCGGTGAGACCCGCCAGCTTACGTCAACTGTAGGGGGTTGAATACGTGAAAAGACCTCGTCTCCCTCCTCCCGCCTGCCACCCCAGGAGATTCTTAAGCTCGATGGATTACTGGGTTCGAATCAGTACCATTAGGCGGTGTATGGTGTGCCTGGGGGGCGAAGCATAAATGCTTCCTGCGCCAAAAGGTCAGACGCCATCCTGACCAATGCTTAACACCTGGCAGGAGTCTCGCTTTTGATAACCTGGTTCGATGCTGATGGGTGCGTGGCGAGAGACTCCCAACCCGATTCCACAATCCGAAAGGACATGATCCCATTGGCCTGGCCACAGGCCACGGTGATGAAGTGCATTGGCCTTTTCGGAGGTAACACTGCCCTGGGAGGAGCCGACCCAACAAAAAAGAAAACGCATCTGCTGCGGTCGCCGAGTCAGTCTACGCGTCTTGCAAGCCTCCTGAGCCGATGTCCCTGCCACTTTCCCTTGTTCACGCCGCAAGAAGAGGATTTCTCACCGTTTGCGCGTTCCCGGGAACGACAAGCGCCACATCCTCCAGCTCAAATCTTGCAAACATTTTCCCCCTCGAACTCACAACACGGCACCGAAAACTGACTAGCATTTCAGCTTCAAAAACGGCACCCCCGCCATTTAGCCACGGTTTGTAAATATCCCGGTTTGGACTTTCAGAGGGCAGCCGCTTGAGACCAAACAAAAAGTCTGTACGCTCATACGAGATCGTCGGAGAAATGACTACAAGCAACGTATCAATTGCCAAGTCTACGCTTGCTGTCCTGGGGGAAAATAAAACAGTCTAAGAACGTCACTCCGAAAGCTGTTTCTGTTCCAGAATGTGGCGGTCAACGGCTTGCCCGCGAACAACGTCAGTCGCAGGCCGATAATCCTGTTGCTGTCCCCAGTACGCACACAAGTCCCGCTTGACGTATTGTCTCCTTGGCCACCAGCAAGTGTTACTGTTGCACAAGCGCGGCAGCAGCAAACAATCAAAGTTCGCTTTGCCGGCAGTACTTGGGGGGTCGGAGAGACGAATAAGACACGGGGCCGGTTGGGAAGGATTGAGCGGTTCCTTTTCCATGCTGGACTCTACCAGCAGCGCTGTCCACACAATTAGAAAACGGAAGATGTTCCCTGGCGTTTCGTTAGCGCGAAAAGAGCGCTTGGAAACGGCGATTCCGCAAGAAGCACATTCAACAGGACCACGGTTCAAAGGAGCTTAGATCAGTTGTCTGGTTATGAAGCTTGATACCCCCCGTGCATTCGTTGCGGGACTTCCAACGGGCACAATACGGACAGACTAACCGTCAAATGGGTCAGTTCCATCGAAAGAACCGGCACTTCGCTCTGGTACTTTGCCATCAGACGAGCAGCATACAACCCGATGCACCCCTCCTCTTCATCAAAAGGTTAGCCATTGCGCTGGGAACAATGCATGGCACAACGCACATGCTTCACCACACTCTCTGTGCCTGTGCAAACCCAAACCCTTCATTTTGCCATCTGCACACGCTTTTTGGTTGACAACGACAGAACCGAACCCGGTACATAATACACCGGGAACCACTTTTCTTAGTGCCCGTTGCATTGGTGGTATTCCCGGTATGTAAAGCGCGAAAGGCAACGCAACAAAAGAGAACGCCCATCATTTCTAAATGCAAGCAACTGTCGCTACGGTAGAGACCCCTACCTAGAAGGAACGAAAACCACCCCCTGAGTGGGCTAGTCTGACAAAGGTTGTCGTTGGGGTCAAGCGCTTCGTTGTGTGCGTGGTTGGTCGACTTCCTCCGTCTTTTTTTAGCCTCCTCGCAATACCTTGTGGAGCAACCTGCAATATTGTAAACTGAAGAAAAGAAACGCGACGGAAAGCGGCGTCGAAACGAACGAAAGTAATCGACATGAGAATAAAGATAGCGGTACGGTTCTTTGCCCCTTCTTCAAAGCGAGAAATGCTCTGCTAGAGGAGTTGACCCTAGCGTGCCGTGCCACTGCGTGGAAGGCTGACCAAGAAGCATGATGCCACTATTTTCGTGCATCGAAACCTGAAAGTTAATCGCAAGCTTACACCGCTAACTTGAGCCAGGTCAATACGAACTCGAGTAGTGTTTTTAGGACACCATTGGCAATGACAGCTGACTCTGCCGTACTCTCCGGCCTTCAAAAGTTCGAAAAGGGGAAGATTCAGCTCAATGACATATTGCAAGAGTTCACCACCTCGGAATAGGAATCCGGCGTTCTCAGTGTCGCTCGCATCTACCGCCCTGGTCGTTGTATCCGCGAAACTCACGTGGACACTTCCCTTGCGTGGGAACTTCAGAAACCTGTCCCCGGGCCAGGGCTCGAAGGATTCGTCCGCTCCGCTTTTTTTAACGACTGCAAAAACGGCACCAACTTCGCAAAGAACCCACACGGCGTCAGGAGGCATCGAGTAGAAAGGGGGGCGGCTGCTCGGGCGCAGGCTTTGCGAACGGCAGGCCTGCTTGGTTCGAAAGGAAACAGGCTGTCCGCCGGGGGGGTGCAGCAGGTTTATGCGATGACGACAGCCCGCGCCAGCGATCGAGGCCACCGCGAGTGCGACGAGACCGACCTGGCTTCGGTTCTGGCGTACTGCGGGCGGCTGGAGGATGCGCTGGAGGAAGCGAATCGAACCGTGGTTAGACGCGGGGAGAGAATCACGGAGTTGGAAGAAGTCGTCAGGGCCGTCGAGCTGGACAGCAGCGCGGACGATGCCAAGCGAGCCATGGCCGCGGCTGCGATGAAATGCGAAGAGCTGCAGAGGGAGTGCGAGTCTCTCCGAAGCGAGCTCGAAGCGGAGCACAGCAAGGCCAAGGCCGTGGCGAAGCCGAACGAGACCTCGGGCAGCAAGGAGCGCGCCGGCATGACCGGCAAGCGGCACTCCATGGCGAAAAGCGCCGCGACGGAAGAATGCTCCGGCTGGGGCGACGACGACGAGTTCGAGATCCACAGCGAAACCAGTCAACCCGAACAGAACCCAGCCGCCGAGTCCCCGCCACCCACGGTGGCGCGTGACGTCTCCGCGAGCACGTCTAAAGACGACTTACTGGCCGCGTACAACGTCCTCCAGTCGCAAAACGAGGCGCTTACCCTCGAGATCGAGCGGTTGCAACGCGAAAACTCGCAAGCAAACGCAGAAGGTGACCGCGGCACTGCCGCGTCACCAGAGCTCGTGGAGAAAGTGGGCGCCGAGCTGGAGGCGAAGGAAGCCGAGGCTGCGTCGCCTGCAAAAAGCGTTGGTTGGTCGCAGGTGGAGGAGGACGACGAAGAAGGAACCGACGACGGCGAGGACTCGTACGCGCCCAGTGCGGCCCGCCGCAAGGGGGGGTGGCGCGCGTCGCGGGACCTCCGCGCCGGCTTCGGGTCGGGCGCGCTCGCCGGGCAGCTGGAGACGGCGAACACCACCATCGACCGCCTGAAGGAGCACATCCAGGCGCTGCTGAAGGAAAAAGACCCCGCCGCCGCTCCCGCCCCGCAGGGCGCAGGCATGGAAGCCGACGCGGAGGCGGACCCCCAGCAGCCGGTCTCCAGCTCCCCTGAGCCCGACGTGGCCGCGGCCCGGGCGAAGCTTACGTCCCTCGCCCTCCTCGTCCGCAGCCCCGCGCAGCAAGTCCTCTCCCAAGTCGCCACCCTGCAGGCCGACCTCCAGTCCGCGCTGGAAACCGAGTCTGTCGGCGACGCCCCGCAGACGAAGCAGGCTGTCCTCGCCATACAATCCGAGCTCACCGCGTTCCTGCAAGCAGCGGATTCGTTGCTCAAAAGCGACACAGATCAGCACGAGGCACCTCCGGCAGACGGCGACACCGCTAAGCACGAAGCGTCCACCCGCGAACGTGAGCTGGCCGCCGAGAAAGAGAAGACCGCCCTGCTCGAGTCGAAGATCGACGAACTGACGTCGGCCCTCGCCGACGCGAAGCGCGAGCAGCGCCCGGCCGAGAGCTCGGGAGCCGCACCTGCCGAAGCTCAGCAGGAGCAGTCCCCCGCCGAACCGGCGCCAAAGGACGCGGAGGGCTGGCCCGATGAAGACGACATCCAATCTCACGAAGACGAAGAGCGAAAGGACGTCGTTTCGGAGGCAGACGAGAGGATTTCCACGTTGGAAGCAGAGGTTAGCAGCCTGAAGGCGGCGTTAGCTGAAGCTCAACAACAGGGCGAAAATAAAGCGCGAACAGACGTCGTTTCAGAGGCAACCGAAAAGATTTCGATGCTGGAAGAAGAAGTCAACAGCTTGAAGATGGCACTAGCCGAAGGTCCGTCAGAGGCTCAGACCGAACCAAAGCAGACGGACACGGAAGGATTGCACAACGACGACGAGTTGTCGCACGACGAAAAGAAAGGACGGCATGCGGCTGTCTTGGAGGCGAATGAAAAGATCTCCATGTTAGAAGCAGAAGTCAGCAGCTTGAAAACGGCACTAGCCGAAGGCCAGCCAGAGGCTCAGACCGAACCAAAGCAAACGGACACGGAAGGATTGCACAACGACGACGAGTTGTCACACGACGAAAAGAAAGGACGGCATGTGGCTGTATTGGAGGCGAATGAAAAGATCTCCATGTTAGAAGCAGAAGTCAGCAGCTTGAAGACGGCACTAGCCGAAGGTCAGCCGGGGCAGTCTCAGACCGAACCAAAGCAAACAGACACGGAAGGATTGCACAATGACGGCGAGTTGTCACACGACGAAAATAAAAGACGGCATGCTGCTGTATTGGAAGCGGAGGAGAAGATCTCCATGTTAGAAGCAGAAGTCAGCAGCTTGAAAACGGCACTGGTCGAAGGTCAGCCGGAGCAATCTCAGACCGAACCAAAACAGACGGACACAGAAGGATTGCACAACGATGAGTTGCTGCACGACGAAAAGAAAGAACGGCACGTGGCTGTATTAGAGGCAAATGAGAAGATCTCAATGTTGGAAGCAGAAGTCAGCAGCTTGAAGACGGCACTAGCCGAAGGCCAGCCGGAGGCTCAGACCGAACCAAAGCAAACGGACACGGAAGGATTGCACAACGACGACGAGTTGCCACACGACGAAAAGAAAGGACGGCATGTGGCTGTATTGGAGGCAAATGAGAAGTTCTCCATGTTAGAAGCAGAAGTCAGCAGCTTGCAAACGGCACTAGCCGAAGGCCAGCCAGAGGCTCAGACCGAACCAAAGCAAACGGATACGGAAGGACTGCACAACGACGACGAGTTGCCACACGACGAAAAGAAAGAACGCCATGTGGCTGTATTGAAGGCGAATGAAAAGATCTCCATGTTAGAAGCAGAAGTTAGCAGCTTGAAGATGGCGCTAGTCGAAGGTCAGCCGGGGCAGTCCCAGACCGAACCGAAGCAAACAGACACCGAAGGATTGCACAACGACGAGTCGTCATGCGACGGAAAGACAGGACAACTTGCCACTGTATCGGAGGCAAGTGAGAAGATCTCTATGTTGGAAGCAATAGTTAGTAGCTTGACGATGGCACTAGCTGAAGCTCAGCAGGAACAGTCTCCGACTGAGCCAAAGCAAACGGACACGGAAGGTTTGCACAATGACGACTTGCCGTCACACGATGACCAGAGAGGCCGACATGCAGCTGAATCGGAATCAAATGAGAAGATTTGTATGTTGGAGGCAGAAGTCAGCAGCTTGAAGACGGCACTGGCCGAAGGTCAGCAGGAGCAGTCTCCGACCGAGCCAAAGCAGACGGACACGGAAGGTTTGCACAAAGCCGACGAGTTGCCATCACACGACGACCAGAGCGCACGACACTCGGAGGCGAATGAGAGGATCTCCATGTTGGAAGCAGAAGTCAGTAGCTTAAAGACAGCACTAGCGGAAGCTCAGCAGGAGCAGTCTTGCACGGAACCGAAACAAGAGGAAACGGAAGGCCGGAACAACGACGACGACCTGCCTGACGAAGGTATAGAAGCACTCCAACAACTGCTTGATGCAGAAAAAGAGAAAGTTCGGGTGCTCGAAGCAGAGCTGGAAACACTGAAAGCAGATGCAGGCGGGAACGATAGTGACGAGCAAGCTGCCGCCGACGTTCGAGAACAGTTGACCGCGGCTCTGGAAGCACTGGAAAAAGAGAAGGAAAACGTCCAGCAGTTGCAGAGTGAAATGGAAAGCAAAGGCAGCGCGGAGGTCGAGCGACTAGAGGCCGATGTGCCGGTGGCAAGTTCGCGCCCAAAAGAAGGCAACGAAGGTTGGAACAACGACGATGACCTGCCGATCGGTAACATCAGCCAGGAGATGGAAGCCATGCAAAAGGAGCTTGACGAAGAGAAGGCAAAGGTCAAGCAGCTGGAGACTGAAGTAAACGCTCTGAAACAAGCACAGGGTACCCAAGGCAGCGAGGGCTGGGCCAACGGAGACGATCTGCTGGACGGCGCCGCGGATGAGCTGGCAGTCGTGCAAAAGGCCCTCGAAGAAGAGATTCAGAAGGTTCAACTGCTGGAAAGCGAACTGCAGACTTTGAAGGAAGCAACGTCCGAACAAGAAGCCGAAGGCAAAGGCGGCGAGGGATGGAACGCGGGCGATGCCGTCATTCCGGAAAGCAGCGGCGACGAAGTCCTGCAGAAAGATCTCGAAGAAGAAAAGGAGAAAGTCAAACGCCTGGAATCAGAGTTGGAAAACTTGAAGGCGGCAGATGCTCATCAGAAAGCAACGTCAGAAGGCAACGAGGGTTGGAACGACGACGATCTGCCAGGAGTTGACGTCAATGAGATGCTTCAAAAAGAACTCGACGAAGAAAAGGAGAAGGTCAAGCGCCTGGAATCAGAGTTGGAAAACCTGAAGGCATCAGATTCTCAACAGAAAGCAACACCAGAAGGCAACGAGGGTTGGAACGACGACGATCTACCAGGAGTTGACGTTAATGAGATGCTTCAAAAAGAACTCGACGAAGAAAAGGAGAAGGTCAAGCGCCTGGAATCAGAGTTGGAAAACCTGAAGGCATCAGATTCTCAACAGAAAGCAACACCAGAAGGCAACGAGGGTTGGAACGACGACGATCTACCAGGAGTTGACGTCAACGAGATGCTTCAAAAAGAACTCGAAGAAGAAAAGGAGAAAGTCAAGCGCCTGGAATCAGAGTTGGAAAACCTGAAGGCATCAGTTTCTCAACAAAAAGCAACACCAGAAGGCAACGAGGGTTGGAACGACGATCTGCCAGGAACTGATGCCAATGAGATGCTTCAAAAAGAGCTCGACGAAGAAAAGGAGAAAGTCAAACGCCTGGAATCAGAGTTGGAAAACTTGAAGGCAGCAGATGCTCAACAGAAAGCAACACCAGAAGGCAACGAGGGTTGGAACGACGACGATCTACCAGGAGTTGACGTCAACGAGGTGCTGCAAAAAGAGCTCGACGAAGAAAAGGAGAAGGTCAAGCGCCTGGAATCAGAGTTGGAAAACCTGAAGGCATCAGATTCTCAACAAAAAGCAACACCAGAAGGCAACGAGGGTTGGAACGATGACGATCTACCAGGAGTTGACGTCAACGAGATGCTGCAAAAAGAGCTCGACGAAGAAAAGGAGAAGGTCAAGCGCCTTGAATCAGAGTTAGCAAACATGAAATCAGCAAATGCTCAACAGAAAGCAACGCCAGAAGGCAACGAGGGTTGGAACAACGACGACCTCCCAGGAACCGACGTCAATGAAATGCTTCAAAAAGAGCTCGACGAAGAAAAGGAGAAGGTCAAGCGCCTGGAGACCGAACTGGAAGGCCTGAAAGCGGCTGCTGCTCAACAGAAAGCAACGCCAGAAGGCAACGAAGGGTGGAACGACGACGACCTCCCAGGAACTGACGTCAATGAGATGCTTCAAAAAGAGCTCGACGAAGAAAAGCAGAAAGTCAAGCGCCTGGAGACCGAATTAGAAGGCCTGAAAGCGGCTGCTGCTCAACAGAAAGCAACCCCAGAAGGCAACGAGGGTTGGAACGACGACGACCTCCCAGGAACCGACGCCAACGAAATGCTTCAAAAGGAGCTCGACGAAGAAAAGGAGAAAGTCAAACGCCTGGAGACCGAACTGGAAAGCCTGAAGGCAGCAGGTGCCCAACAGAAAGCAACGGCAGAAGGCAACGAAGGGTGGAACAACGACGACGACGACCTCCCGGAACCCGCCAACGAAGCCGCGGCGCTCCTGCAGAAAGCGTTGGACGAAGAGCAAGAGAAGGTAGCCCGGCTCGAGGCCGAGCTCCGCGCGCTGAAAGCCACAGGCGCCCCGCGAAGCGCGGACAGCTACCAAGACACCGGCTTGAAGCGGGAGATCGCGTCGCTCGCGGCGGCGCTCGAGGAAGAACAGGCCAAAACGGCCCGCCTCCGGCAGGACGCCGACGAAACCGAGCGCGTGAAGGACGCCCTTGAGGAAAAAGAGCAGCGGGAGAAGCACTTGAACAGGGCGCTCGAAGACGGCAAACGCGAGCTCCGGGCGGCTCTCGCGGACAAGGACCTCCTCGAGGCGAAGGTCGGGGAGCTGAAGGTGAAAGGAAGGAGGGTCCTCGAAGAGCTCAACAACCTCAAGGACAAGCTGGCCACCGCGGAGCGGAACTCGCAGGAGATGGAGACCAACTGCCAGACGCTCGAAACGGACGTCCGGAAGGCGAAGGAACAGCTCTCCAGGGCAGAGATCGAGCTCGAAGAGAGGAGCGCGAAGGACCAGCACCAAGCGAGCCTCCGCGAAAAGCTGACCGAAGCCATACGCGACCAGCAGACCAAGGTCCGCGCACTCGAAGAAACCTCCTCCACCAAAGTCTCAGAGCTGCTGCGCAGGATCGCCGCTAGCGACGCGCGGGAAGCAACCGCTTCAGAAGCACTGGAAGCGCAGGCCCGCAAAATCGAAGAGCTCGCCGCGGACAACGCCGAGCTGGGAGCAGCCCTCGCGAAGCAGCAGGAAAGCTACGAGAAGCTCAAGGAGGGGGGCCGGAGGATGAAAGCTCTTCGTGACAAGGCGGAGCAAGACCTGCGCGACCTGCGGCAAGCCACCGCCGCCGGCAACAAGGAAGAGGCCGACGACCTCGGCGCGACCATCACCCGGCTCCGCAAGCAAGCCGAGTCCGAGAAGGAAACCGCCGAGCTGGAGCTGACCGCGAAGGCCGAGGAAATCGAAGCGCTGCAAAAAACGCTCCGCGAAGAGGCCGAAAAGGCCGAAAAGTTCAAAGAAGGAGGCCGGCACCTGCGCGACGTGAAGAACGAGGCGCTCGAGAAGCTCAAAGCATCCGAAAAGGCGAACAACGACCGCAAAACCGAAATCAAGGCGCTGAAACGAAAGCTTGAATCGGCCGTAGCCGAGGTCGAGTCCGTCCACGAACTGCGCGAGGAGGTCCTGCAGCAGCTGGAGAACACCCAAGAGGCCCTCGCGGCAAGCGTAGCTCGGGTCAAAGAAAGCGAGAAAGAAGTTGAACGGGTTCAGCTGGAGTTGGAGATGCTGCAGGAGGCGAAGAAAGACGTCACCGACGCGCTTCAAGCAACCGAGCAGGAACTGACCGAGAGCCGGCGAACAACGCAGCAACTGACCGAGAACTTGGCGAACGCCGAACGGGTGTCGAAGGAGAGGGAACAGGCGGCGACCGACGCACAAAAGGAGCTGAAGACCGCCCGGCACGACCTCGCCGAGAGGGAGCGGGACGTGACGCAAGGCAGAAAGCGCGAGGCGGACCTGAAGGAAAAGCTCGACAGCGAGTGCCAGCGCTGCGCCGCCGCCGAAGCTGAAAACTCGGAGCTGACGGTGCGCGTGGACACGCTCACCTTCGAACGGGAGAACGTCACGTGCACCCTCGAGCAGAAAGGCGAAGAGATCGGATCCCTCCGGTCGCGGATAAAACAGCTTGAACGACAGGTTGAAGACACCGGGCACGAAGTCGCAAACCTGCAACGCCAGGCCGCCAGTGCCACGCCGTCATCATCATCCCCGAAGGTGCCTCGCATCGTGCTCCCAGTCTCGGCGCCCGAAGCCGTGTTCACCGACGGCACGTCCGACGAGAACTCACCCAGAAGCTCACGCAACCCCACGCATCGCAGTGAATCTCTGCCGTCGCCATCCATCGCGGAACTGCGGAAAACGATTCGTCGGATCTCGACCGAGCGTGACGCAGCTCTGGCTAAGCTAGCCGAATTCGAAGGCCTGCTCAGCGGCCGCCAGCACAATCCGCCGGACTCGCACCGAACGCACGAAGACGAAGGGCTGGTCCAGTTGCACGAAGTATGCGCACTTCTATTCAAAGCAAACTATACAAGCAAATTGGCGGCCATCCCTGTTAGCCGTTTCCTGGGCGGCACCACTGCGATGTACTGCGGCTAGTTGGGGTCCGAACTCATAGGCTCGTGCTCACTTTTTGTGATCGAACCTGCTAGCGTTCCATCAACATCCGTGGCAACAAGAATGTCGATTACCCCCTTCACCGAGCGGGATAGACGTCTCAAGCACAAGCTCCCCGAGTAGAAGGAGCTAGGTTAGGACGTCTCGTGCACAAACCCCCCCGCTGAGGAGCCTGATGCCGAGACATCTAGAGCACAATGATTCCAAAGATTCGCCATTAACGAGAAAACAACACACAGGCTGAAGAGCGATGCAACCAGCTCCTCGAGCAGCGCGACTCCGAAAAAGAGCGCTGCATGGAGCTGGAACGCCGGCTGAGAGAGCTCGAAGCAGAACAGAGCGCCTTGCACGACACGTTGCAAGCCACCGTTTCTGAGAAGAACGCGCTGCTGGAGCAAACCGAAGCCGCCGGAGCATCTGCCAGCATCGACGCCCTGAAGAAGCAGGTCGAGATGCTGAAGACCGGCGGGAAGCGGATGAAAGAAGGAAGAGACGAGGCGAGGAAAGCCCTTGCCGCCGCGGAGACGGAATGGTGCAAGCAGAGGGACAGCCTGGCCGCCGAACTCAACGAAAAACAAGCGGACGCCGACGGCCTCCGAAACAAGCTGGCGGAGGCCACGCAACGAGCTAACGAAGCCAGCTCGGCCAGCGAGAAGCTGCTCGCTGACATCGAGCACGAGCGAGGCGAGTGGAAGGCCCGCTCCGAGAAGGCAACCGAGGACACGGCGGACGCTCTGAGGAAGCTGCGAGACGCGGAGGGCAGGCTTGCGCAAAAATGCGGGAGCCAAGACCTGCCGTCTGAGCTGGCCGTTCTGCGGGAGCAGCTCTCGGAGCTCGAAAGCCGGCGCACCGCCGAACTGGACGGAAAAGACGCGGAACTCCGCACCCTGCGGCAGCAGCTGAGCGAGCGCCCACCTCAACCGCAAACCGCCGAGACAGGCGACGGCTGGGGCGCAGGCGAGTGGGGTGCCGACAACGTCGCGCCCTCCTCCGCCGAGGGGCAGCGGGAGGGCGGAGAGTGGAAGCAGAAGTGCGAAAAAGCAACGCTGCGCGTCGCGGAGCTCGAGGCCGAGATCGAAATGCTGGGCGTCGCCACCGACGGCTGGGGCGCCGACATCGTCGCGCCGGAGGCGCAGCAGGAGGAGGGAGAGTGGAAGCAAAAGTGCGAAAAAGCAACGCTGCGCGTCGCGGAGCTCGAGGCCGAGATCGGAATGCTGGGCGTTGCCACCGACGGCTGGGGCGTCGGCGACGAAGCCGGCGACGAGACCGCGGAATCTTTGAAGGCTGAGCTCTCCGCAAAAGACGCGGCCCTGCTGTTGCTGGAGGAGAAGGCCGCGAAGGCGTTGGAAAGAATCGCAGAGCTGGAGGCCGACGTGCGGGGCGCCGGGGGAGACGATGCCGTCGAGGCGTTGAAGGCCGACCTTTCGGCGAAGGAAGCCGCAGCGCAGCTGTGGAAAGAAAAGTGCGAAAAAGCGTCCGAAAGAATCATCGAGCTGGAGGCCGAGATCGAACTGCAAACCGGCGCCACCGACGGCTGGGGAACGGCAGACGCAGCCGCGGACGACCTCGATGCACTGAAGGCCGACTTAACCGCGAAGGACGCCGCCGTTCAGTCCTGGAAGGAAAAGTTCGAAAAAGCTTCGTCCAGAATAATTGAGCTGGAAGCCGAGATAGAAATGCAAGACGGCGCAACCGACGGGTGGGGCTCCGCCGAGGCAGCCGGAAACGGCGTCGTCGAAGGGTTGAAGGCGGAGCTGTCGGCAAAAGACGCGACGATCCAATCGTTGAAAGCGAAGTGCAAGCGCGCCGAAGAAGAGGCGGCGGCCCTGCAGGCCCGCTTGCAGTCGCCGCGCGGCCGGCCCGAACCGCACTGCGCGCAAGGACCACCCGCCGGCCCCCCCCAATACGGGGACGAAGCCTCGTGGGGTCAGGACGACGCATCCGAAGGCGCACGCACCCCCGCCCGAAACGCTCCTTCGCCAGGGCTCGCAGGTAGGTACACGAGCCTGCTGCGTGAAAAAGAAAGCCTCGCGGCCGCGCTCGCTGAGCTCGGCACGGAGCTTGAATCAAAAGACAGAACGCTCGCGGAAACGAAGTCCAAGCTGGCGACCCTCGAGCACCGCTGCACCGTCCTCGAGAAGGAGAACCTGACCCGCCGCCACTCGCACGACCGCGACATAGCCCAGATGGAGCTCCTCGAAGTGGCGAAGAACACAGCGGAAGAAGAGTCGCGGCACATGCACGCGCGGTACCGAAAGCTGGAGATCGAAGCCAGCAGCGTCGCCTCGTCGGAGGCGGAGAAGAGGGTCGACCTGCAGAGCAAGGTCGAGGGCTTGAAAAAGACGCTCGCGCAGGCCGAGAGGAACGCGGCCGAGGCCCGGCGCTCGCAGCAGGAGTACCAAAAGGCCCTCGACGGCCTGCAAAGGAAGCTGCGCCAAGGCGAGCTCGAGGCCAAGGTAGAGCAGCTCCAAGCGGAAAACGCCCAGCTCCGCGGCCGCCGCTCAGACGACGCCGCGCAGCTTGAGAGCCTGCTTAGTGACTCGCGGCAGGAGGTCGCCGCTCTGCGGCGGCAGTTGGCGGATCTGCTCGTAACCGTTGACCGACATCCCCACAGGGCTGGAGGCGGGATAGCCGAAGGGGAGGTGTGCAACGAAAATCGGGACCCCCCCATGGACCCGCCGGGCGGAGACGGATGGGGTAGCGACTGCGACGAGCTGGAGGACGTCCCCGCCGCCGCCGAGGCTGCGAACGACGAAGGAGATGCTCGGGATCGGCTCAACGAGGAGCTTGCGAGGGTGAAAATCTTGGAAGGTTACATTGCGACCCTGCGCGACCAGCTGAACGCGTCGAGCAAACAGGTCGAGGACCTCCTGGCCGAGCACGAGGACGCGAAGGCGGAGACGCGGGCGCAAGATGCCCGCGTGCGGATCCTCGAGAAGGAGCTGACGGCGGCGCGGGGCGGCGACCCCCCCGACGCACCCCTCGCCCGCCGCGTGTCGATGCTAGGTTCCGCCTCCCGGGCCGACGACCACGACGACGAAACGTTCGAAATCCAGGTGCGCCGTCTCTCTTGTTCTGTATAAGCACCCTGCCAGTAGAAAATACTTGAGGAGACTGTTGCGAAATCTCAAAGGGGGAGGCATAGTGTGGTACCAGCAGCATGCCGATGATTCCCCACTATCGCAACAGGAGTCCAATCTCAAAGGAGGGAGTTAAATGTGCTGTTGCCCACACGAAACTCAGGTAAATTTGGGTTTAGTGGCGGGCGTAAGCGCTCAACAAATTCCTCGTGGGTTCATCTCCAACACGGGAAGGAGTCTCGCTCTCCCTTCCCTTCCGCTTTTCGTCTCTTTCTCGCAGCTTCTCTGAGGAGAAGACTTGTGTTAGTATCAAACGTGGATGCAAGGCAGACAGAACTGCCAAAACATGAACTAATATTTCCCCGGCGTGGGCTTCTTTCGACGTCCACTTGATCAATTTCACTACGGGAGAAACCGCACGGAGGTAGTGTACATTTATCGTTGCCGATCTCGACGTCAAGCGCTACGAAGTAGATAGTAGGAACTGCGGTGCGGAGCGCATACACCCGTTTTGGCCTTGAAGCAAACATACTGTACAGAACATGAACTCCACAGTCCGACTCACCGACGCCAAGACGAGCAGCTAGCAAGCGCGATTCGATGACGGAGTTTGTCATTGCCGACTCCGACAATGAGAGTGCGTCCGGTCTGCAGAGCAAGTTTGCAGTGCTGCAGAAGGAGCTTCAAGAAAAAGACGCCCGGTTACAGGCGCTGTCGAAGCAAATGGATGACACGGTGTGCCTTTTCTTCCCCCACTCTTACATTTCCATATATTGTTCGGCAGCTTAAAAGTAACTGACGAGATGAACCCTTTTCTCGGATTCTCGGCTTTCCTCCTTGCCACCAGGGAAGAACGTGTTGACAAACCAAGAGGACCGACAATGATGCTGTGACTTTCATTGCTGAGCCGGTCCATCCCCTCTTGATAGTCCGTGATAGACCGAAGAATACAGCACCGGGCAATTCGATGCATTTCTAGGGACTAGGGATCGACCTGATAGACCGTGGTGGACCGTGATTCACTGTGATAAACAGCAGCAGGCACTTCGATGCAGATTCAAGAGATCGGGACGGACCGGCTCATTTGCGGTGTTGTAGACCATCCGAACCATACAGGAAATGCAGCGCGCCGATGAAGTGGAGGATGCGCACCTGGAAATCGGTGAATTGAAGAAGCAGCTCAGTGATGCTGTCGCGAAGCTTGAACTGCGAGCTTCAGAGGACTCGCTCTTGCGCGAGCGGGAGGCAGAGGAGAAGGTGTGTCTTCTTTACCGAGCATGCAGTGTTGGAGGAAGCGAGCAATGCCGCTTGTTGCTCGCGAGCACAGCCTCTGCTGCCACATGCACACGTTGACACAATGTGTGCATGCAGCCCGTGCCACGTTGATACAAGGTGTGCATGCAGCCCTTGCCGCCGCATGCACACGTTGATACAACGGAACTTGGAGACACGTTTCAACACCCGCAACTGGAGGCAAGCTGATTCAGCTTGTGCTACATGCGGGAGAGTGAAGGAGTCACAGAATAGATAAAAATATGTGGGCGTTTTTGTTCGTCACGTTTTCTCACGAAAAGGGGGGAGGTGGGGAGTTCTGCTGTTCCCTCGATCGTAAGCGGCACGCACTCGAAAGACCCAGCTTTCAAGTCTAATACACCGACCGTAGGAAGAGCTAGCGAACGCCCTGCGGGCGTCGCGCGCTGCCGCCGCGAAGCTGGAGGAAGACCTGGAAGCTGTCCGCGGCGAACTCGCGGCGCATGTGAGGGATCGCAGAAGCGGGCGGGGAAGGGAATCGCGGCAGACAAACGGAACGAACGTGTCCGACGGCGATTCGGCCACTACGCAGTCACATTCAATTGAGAGCGTCCACGACGAGCTCGAAGCGGAGGTCGACCTGCTGAAGTCAGCATTCGCGTCCGCAGAGCTGTCGGCGAAGGAAGTGGAAGAAGACTACGCGCGCCACCTCGCCGACGCCGAAAGCCGAGTGCAGGCGCTCGAACAAGAACTTTCCGAAGCCATCTCCTCCACAGCGACTCCCCGAAAGAGGAACACGGAGGGCTGGGTGCAGGACGGAATGCCGCACTTTGACGACGACGAAACGGCTTCCGAGCTTTCAGATGGCCCGTTCGGCGGCAGCGTGCAGTTGGACATGCTGAACGCGGAGATCGAGCGCTTCAAGAAGAACATACAAAGCAACGCAGAGATCGACAAGAGCTTGGAATGCGAAACGGACGCTTTGATAGAAAGCCACCAAGCTGTCATCGAGTCCCTCGAGACCCCGCATCGCCTGGCCGACGGGCAATCCGAAGTGTACGACCAAAGCCCAGGAGAAAATAGGGCGGCGTACCTGCAAGCGACGGTCACCCGCCTGCAGACCCGTGTCGCTGAGTTGGAGCTGCAGCTGCTCTCCGCGCAGCAGCGGTGCGACGAGGCGTCGACGGCTTCGTCCCCGCCGCCGAACAACTCGGAGCTGTACGAAACTCCGTTGAAGCAGTCGGGGAACCCGTCGCCGGCGAGCGAGCACCTGCGGGAGCTCGTGAAGGAGCGCGACGCCGCGATCACTCACCTCACCGAGAAGCTCGCGGCCCAGGAAGCCGAAGCCGTTCGCGCGCGCCTCGAGGCGGCCAACCGGCTCGAGGAATCCGCCACCCTCGCCGCATCCCTCCGCGCGGCGCTGGCGGGGTTGCAGGACACAGTCGACGAGCAAGCTACCAACCTGCTCACGGCGGAGGCCGCTCGCGTCCAAGCCGACGCCCGCTTCGCCAGCCTCGAACGCGAGTACGAAGACCGACTGAACTCCATCCGGGAGCAGATGACGGCCTCCCCGGACGAAGCGCTGCTGAACGCGAAGGCCATCGAGGCCGAAAAAAGGTCGCTGCACCTCGAAGCCGAGGTGCGCACGCTCGCCACCGACGCCCAAACCGCGCGCTCGGCGGCGGAACAGCACAAGCGCACGTCCGAGCAGCACGCGCACGCGGCGGAGCGGCTGGCAGCCGAAAAAACGGGGCTCCTCGCCGAGCTAGAGGCCGCGCACGCCGACGCCGCGGCGGCCGCCGCCGACGGCGAGGCGAAGGCAGCGCGGGTAGAGGCGCTGTCCAAAAAGCTGCAGGAGACGAGCTCTGCGAGGGACAAGCTCCGCACGGAACTCGCCCGGCTGCAGGGCCACGTGCTGGTCGTGGAGAAGGCGGGGGCGGCAAAGGAGGCAGGGCACACCGCCCGGATTGAAGAGCTGCAGGCCGAGATCAAAGACTGCATCGGCAAACGGGAGGAGGAGCACGTGAAGGCGCACAAAGCGTCCGTCGAGCTCTCCGAGGCCCGCCGGGCCCTTGCCCGAGGCGAAGCGAAGGCGGCGTTTTTGACACAGGAGCTTGCAAAGGCGAACGACCTCATCTTCGCGCTGAAGCACGACGACGACATCGACGAGGCAGACCGCGACTGCGACACCGCCGAAAGCAGCGAGCCGTCTCCCAGCTCCGGGCGTGCGTTGAAGGACGACCAGCAGCTGGACACGCTCGACGGCCTTCCGCCGTCGAACGACCGGCGCCAGGTGGCGGAGGAGCGTTGCGCGCTGTTGGAGCGCAGCCTCAAAAAGACCCGCGCGCAGTGCGTCGCGCAGGCGGAGGAGTTCAGCGAAGAGCTAAGCCGGGTGCTCGCCGACGGGCAGAAACGGCAGACCGCGTTGGAAGGCGAGCTGAACGAGAGCAAAGCGAGGCGCATCCACCTCGAAACCGAGGTCCGCCTCAAAGACGACGACTTGACGTCTCTGCGAGAAGAGTTCGAGACCCTCAAAGCGCGGACCGGCGCGTTGGAAGACTCTCTCTCCGCGACCGAATCATCCCTCAAGCGGCACGCAGACGAGCTCCGGAAGAAGTCAGCCACCATCAAAAAGCTGCAATCCGAGCTCTCAAGCACCACCAAGCAACTCACCTCCGCCCAGCAAGCTATCGACCAGCAAACTGCTGAGAATTCCCGGTTGAACGACACGCTGACGCACACCGCCGAGCGTGACCAGGAGGTGAAGGAGCAGCTGGACAGCATCAGGCAGTCGCTGTCGGTCAAGAACGTCGACCTGCAAGTCCAGGCGGATGGCGCGCAGAAGCTGCGGATCCAGATCATCGAGCTGGAGGGCCAGCTTTCGGTCCTCGACGCCGAGAACCACGAGCTGCGGCTGAAGGTCGCCGACGGGGTCGCCAGCGACAGCGAGCGCGGGTCGCGCGTGAAGGAGCTGGAGGACACCGTCAAGCGGCTCAAGGCGGAGTGCGCCGCGGCCTCCAAAAAGCAGCGCGACGCGGTTCGGCTGGCGACGGAGCGCGAGGACAAGACGCTCGAAGACGCGACGGTCCTCCGCGCGCAGGCCGCTCGCGTCGCAGAGCTGGAGAAGGAGAACGGGACCGCAAAAATGCAAGTGCTCAAGCTGCAGAGCCTCCTCAACGTCGAGACAACTGCGCGACAGAGTGCGAGCAAAGAAGACGTCCGTATCCTCATCAGTGGTCTTCAGGACGAGGTCACAAAGCTGAAGCAGGTATGCTGGCTTTAGGAAAAGGTACGCGTACATGCGAGGTCATGTGCGTCGTGTTTTTTAGGAGAAGGTACGCGTACATGCGAGGTCATGTGCGTCGTGTTTTTTAGTTCATGTCCACCAACTTTGACTCTTTTTTGTTGTACCTTTTGAAGTTCAGTGGGGAAATCAAACTGCCGTCGATACCGCGACGAGGTCTCGATCGTGACGAGCGTTGACACTGTTGCCGGCCTTTGAACCGCGCAGTACCTGCGGGATGGTATCTACAATTTGAATTTGACCAGCGGTTTTGCGATGCATTCCTGTTGAGTTCTACATTTGCGGCTCAACTGAACGGTTGAACCCATCTTTGGACTATGGCATCAATGCATGGTATCTTGCGGGCTTGGCGCTGGCAATAAACACTCGCCAGAGGCGGGTGGTCACACAGGGCAGAGCCAGTGTTGTAGTGCGCGAATTCCCTGCACCTGAGCAGCCAGTGCGGTGGTGATGTGCTGCAATCCCTGTACCAAACGGGTGACCCTGGTTGGTGCGGGAACAGTGAGCCCTTCCGATATTGGAATCCTCGAGGGTCAAAGTGTTTCAGCAGAAAATGGTTTCTCCGGCTTTGGCCGCGGCTCTTTCCCCAGAGTAGTGCAGTACAGGGCAGTAGTGAGGCAGACCGGATCCTCCTCGGTCCCTGCACTCTACCTCATCTCTCCTCTTTATCTTTGAGCTCCGCTCTCATTGTTCAGCAGCCGGCCCATTTTTCCCCCGAACAGGAGCGCGAAGTGCTCGACTCCGAGCTGAAGGCGGCGGAGCAGCGGGCGGCCGAAATGTGCGAGAACTGGTCGGCGACCGAGAAGATGCTCGACGAGGCGAAGCAGAAAGCGGCCCGCTTCGACGAAGAGCGCCGAGCCGCGCACGACAAGCTCGACGAAGCCATCCGGAAGCAGCACGCCGCGCGGGCCCAGCTCGCCGCCGTGCAGCGCGAGGAAGAGCAGAACGCCAGCACCCGCGAAGAGGACACGGTCACCGCCACCCAACTCGCCCGCGACCACGAGTCGAGGCTCAGCGAGGCAGAATCCGCTGCGACGGAACTACGCAAGAAGCTGTCGAGCGCGGAGGGCAAGCTGCGTGCCGCCCAGGCAGACGTCGCGCGCCTCAAAAAAGCGAACGCGACGTCCGAAGAAGAATACCGACGGTCCGTCCGTGAACGAGACGCGGCGATTGAAGAAACCTACGCCAGAAACCGGAAGCTGCAAGACCAGAACCTGGCCGACTCGCGCGTGATCGCCCAGCTGAAGACGGAGCTCGACGTCAACGACCGGGCGAGGCGCGAGAAAGAAGAGCTGGCGAAGGTACGCTCCGCGGAGATCGAAGGAAAGCTGAAAGACGGCGTTTCCGGGCAGAAGCGGGCGGAGCTGCTCGAGAAGAAGGTGGCCCTCATCGAGGGGGAGCTCGACATTGCGACAGAACGGCTGCGCGCCGCTCAGAAAGAGACGGAGGACGCCACGGGTGCCCTTTGGACTGTTGAAAAGCAGAAGTCGGACTTGGAACGCGAGATTCGCAGCGTGCAAACAGGAGTGCTGGACGCCGAGCGCCGAGCGTCCGAAGCAGAGGCGTCTGCGCAGTCTGCCGGCCTGCAGAACAAGAAGCTGCGCCGCGAAGTCCAGCAGTTGGACGAGCGCCTGCGCGAAGCGCAAGCCCGCACCAAGCGTCTCACGGACGAAATGCACATCCGGTCGAAGTGGGAGCCAAAGAGCGCGCAGCCTCACGACGTCACCGCGCTTCTCAACAACATTCGCGTGCTCGAATCCGACTTAGAAAACGCGCGCTCTGCCATGCGGGTCTGCCTTTTCTCGAACTCGTCGAAGCCACAGAAAAACCTCACAGCCCAGTGCCACTCCACAGTGCTAAGCGTTGAAGGAGCCTGCACAACAAGCAGCTTTATCCGCCCGACAGGCCGCAGCATGACAAATCAATCAAATCGAACAAATTATACAAGCGCGCGCCAGCAAGAAATCGTAACAGCATCTCGTTAGGAAAGCCAATCACACAAACCTACAGGCCGGGGGCGTTGGTTACCAGGCCGATACGCAGACGCAAGTAGCGTGGTTCTCCGACAAGCTTTTGCTCACCGCTGAAGTTGAGGACTGGAAGCGAAAGTGCGCCTCAGCGGAAGCTAGAGTGGACGCACTCATCGGCGACCTCCGCAATGCGGATGAAGCTGTCAGCGAAGCGGAAGCTACCGTGAGGGACCTTCAAGACGAGCTCCTTACGAAGCGACAGGCTAAAAGTGACGAGGTCTGTTCTTTGGCTTTTTGGGTGCCGAAAAAGAGTAGGCGTGTGCGTTTCTTTGTACGCGTACCACGTCAACAAGACTAGCAGGAAACATGGTAGGGCCAAGGGAACGGAGCACGGGGATATCGAACCTCGAACCTGCTGTTGCTGCTCACAATTGCGGACGGCGGAGAAGCTTACTTGTTTCCAAATACACTTCTTTTCGTCCCGAATCGCATTGCCTCTTTATACACTCCTTCTGGGACAGCCTCTGTTGAACCGTGTCTTTTAGCAAATGGAGCCGAGTTCTGATCTACCACTCGCGACTTTGCACAGGACGATGCTATTTCCAGCGACTTCGAAGAAGAGAGCGAACGAGGCATGCCGCATGCCCACGACACGCACAGTCGGCGTCCAAAAGGTCTCCGGAGGAAGAGCCATGACACCGTCTCCAACGGAGCCTGGGTGGAGCTGCTGACCGTTGAAGAGGAGCGACTGTCGGAGCTTGTCACGTCCGCCTTGAATGCCTGCCGCTACCAAACCGGTCTCTGCGCAAATATTCGCGAGGTGTGTGCTTACTTACTTAGAATTGGTAGTTGGCAGCGCTTTTACTATTACTAATACTTGGCCCATGTTTGTTTTTTCTTTTGTTGAACATGTGAGGCAGCAGTCAGTTCCGAACTGAAAGATGAGCGGTACCACCTAACGCAGCGAATTGTGAATCAACCTGCGTCTGCTACATTCGTTTTACGGTATCGTCTACGTACCTTCATTATTATTATGAAGGTTGCTGCTGCTGTCGCCAGGGTGGCGGCTGTGCCAGGTCAAGTGGCTAGATCTTGGGCCCTGATGGAGTGCACACCTCAGCGCATAAGCATTAAAGTGTTGCGCCGACCCTGTCCTCGCTTTCTTGATGGATTGTGTGCGGTGGAGCGCGAACGGGTGAAAACGATGGAAACTTAGTGCTTTCTTGTCCCGACAAAAAACGAACACGCAGCTTCACTACCGGCTGGAGACGAAGATCAGCAGGAGCCTCGCGACGTCGCAGCGCAGCAACGTATGGGTTCTTCCAATCCAAAAGAAAACAAAAGAGCGTTTTACCACCTTGCGCGTAGCTGCTCAAACGAACTCAATGCTAAACAACCACCAGCTTCGGCTGACACCATTTGCGCACTTAACCATGGTTAAGAAGACGACTGAAAGCACACACAGACACAAAGATGGCTCAAAGCATTTGCAAAATAACACGAAATGCCTCTAGGCAAAACCCCGTTTTCACACTTCTTCTTGCAGTCAGCTGCCTTGGTTTTAGACCAGTACATGTGCGCCGGTAAAGACTGGCGCCCAGCGAGACTAGAGGCAGCAGTTAAAGTTCGGGAAGCAGTAAAGTTCGGGCGAAGCTAAGCAAAGTTCGGGCGAAGCAAAGCAAAGTTCTGGCGAAGCGAAGTTCTGGTGAAGCTAAGCAAAGTTCGGGCGATGCTAAGTTCGGGCGAAGCAAAGTTCGGGCAAAGCAAAGCATAGTTCGGGTGAAGCTAATTCTGGTGAGGCAAATGGGCAATGCTAAGTTCGGGCGAAGCAAAGCATAGTTCGGGTGAAGGTAAGTTCTGGTGAGGCTAAGTTCTGGTGAAGCAAAGTTCGGGCAAAGCAAAGCATGAGGCTAAGTTCTGGTGAAAGCAAAGTTCTGGTGGTGGAAAAAAGTGCCCCCGGGCTTCGCCCGCGGACCCCCTGTGGGGTTGGCTCGACAGAGCTATTGGCATACCTCTAGTCTCGGAAAATCTTATGCTTGGCGGCTACCCGCACACTCACGACGAGGCAGGCGGCCGAAACCCCATCGTGGGAGCAACCTGTGGTTGTACAAAAGCAGACATTACAAGTACATGGCATGCACACCAACTTTCACAGACCGAACTCCGCATCCAGCTCAAAGCTCTACAAGAGAATTGTAAGGCGGCTGGGCGTTTCGTACTCAGCGTCGAGGTATTCTACGTTTTCTCTTCCGGACACTGACGCAAACGCGCTGGGGAATCAATGCGTGTCCCCCCCCACACGTCCAAGCGCATACTCAGGACGCCAAAACACTTTGGTCAGCGGCTCTTTTTTGTGACAAGCTCTGTTCGGACGAACACAACCCGCAAACAGGAAATGGCTAAGAAAGCGCAGCAACGCCTGGCCAACGAAGTCGCTCCATACAAGAATGCGTTTGTGAGCCACGTGGAGGCTTTGAGCTGTCGCAACAGCTCGCCGTGGAATGATCCGATTGGTCGGCTAATCATTCAGAACCACAGAGGAAGGTGGTGCAATGCGCTGGAGCAGTTGTCAGAAGGCCTGCTGAAGGCAACAACAGACCTGGAGCGGATGTTGGACGCCTTCACATCATGGGACAAGGCGGGACTTTCGGACATCATCACCGTCAAGGCACTCACGGTCCGTTCCCCGTTGGCGCCTCCATCAGCTCTGGTCGAAGATACCCGCTGCTTTCCATCGCTGCATGGAGACGAGTCTGTAGATGCTGAAGCCGCCAAACTCAGGTACCTTTCCACAACTGCCACCCAACGACCACACATACATCTCACAAACAGCAAACCCTTCGCCGGGTAAGTCGGTGAATTTTACATGAATGAAGCCTCCCAAACCGAACGAGGCGGCGCTTCGGCAGACAACCCGCAGCACCTTACCAATCAAAAAAAATATGTTAAAACCGCACAGGACCGACGTTCGGCAGCTCAGGGAGACCATTGCGTCTCTCGAGAAACGGGGCGAATCCTCGTATGCTACGTTTTTTTTAACACTTTGTCACCTACCACTTCGCAGACGAAGGCCGACCGTCAATCGTCTGTGCACACTGTACGCTAAACAGGTCAAAGGCTCAGGGCAAGGTGCATCCCATACAACAACTGCATCAGACGCAGGTTGATCCGAGAGCTCGCTAGGCGAGGTGGCGCCAGTCACCTGTCAGACTCATACTGACTGCTGCCGTAGGAACAAACAAATGTAAACTCGACTGAGAACGGCAGCGTTTGACAGAGCGATTCACTCGCTAACATGACTTGGTTCGGGGCATCAGACCTGGTAGCGTTTGGCAGAAGCGATTCACTCGCCAACAGGCTCGCTATTGACTTGGTTCGGGGCATCAGACGAAGTGACGCTCCAGGAATCAGAAGGCACCGCGAATCACCAAGTCCAGACGAAATAAGACTCCGTGCTTCGGACGAAAGCTGTCTTTTCATTGGCCCTTTGGACCTCAAATACTCCGACGCCTGCGAGATAGCTGGGCCATTATCTCACTTCAAAAGCCGAACACGTGCGCAGTGCGCATCGCCGGGCAGCCGGCAATCGTAAACGATGGGCCTCACTACGAACGGCCTTTCACTGCATTTGCAGCTGTTCAGGGTTCAACCAACGAAGCTAAACTTTGATTTGAATTGAGATGATGGACGTGGGTGGCAAAAGGAGTGAAGGGCATCATGTAAAGTCGCAAATTTTGCTCGCACACAACAAGACACCGAAATCAAAAAAAATCGAACAGGGAAACGCTCAGCGAAGGGTCGCTGTTCGGCCTCTGCGTGACGTACCTCTACACGCTCAAGTCGAAGTGTAAACTGTTGCTGGGTGTGCGCGAGTCGTTGACTCAGGCCCTGATGCCGCTCGAAATGCCTGAAGTTTCGGGTGCCAGTGTCAAGTGGCGCAAGGGCATGTCAGCTGTTGTCTGCACGATAACCTTGCGGAAGCTCGCTGAGCGAACCCGAGACAGGCTGCGCAGCATTTCGGCCTCGCCGATTGATGCCTTCGTATCGCTGGTGCAGGAGGACGACCAAGTCGGTCTCCAACAGCTCAACTCCAAACTCTTTGCTGAAGAAGTGCAGCCGCAGCAACTAAGCGACGAAGAAGCGACTCGACTGCTGATAGAGGTGTGTCTTGAGGCCGAAGGGCAACAGCGAGGGAGAACTTGTGTCGAAAGGTGCCATGTACCTGACTTGCGGGTACTCTAACGTGAGAGTAAGTTTAGCATTGAGTGCTGTAAAGTACAATCATCATGAAGGCAGGCACGCGTTTAGCACAGCAACGGTTCGACAGCTGTTCCACCCATGCATACACTGAGCGCGGTTCTACGAGTCGGGAACAACCCGTACAGCCTTTTTCATTCAGCCTCAAACTCACACAGGGACTTCAGCACTTGAAAGAAACCATCTCGTCATCGAAGATGAGGGTCAATGACCTGCAGGTATGATGCGACTGTTCGCTTCATTTGTGCGAAGATTTAGACACGAGAGAAGAGCAACCAAAGAAACCTCACGACTTGTTCCGCCTTCAAAGCATCAACCTTGGACCATTTCCCTACTCCGCATTGGAGGGGGGAATGACCCTAGAGGAAAATGGTGTTTGTGTATCCGTTCTAGAAAAGCCTCACCATGATCCTCAGCACACGTTTGCCGCCGACACAAAGACGCCGACGGCGAAATTGTTCGAAGGCGTCGACGAGGACACAGACTCACTTTCTTCTGACTGAGAGGCCCCCTCCGGTGACCGCCAGCGTTTTCCATATTTGCGACTCAGGCGACGCCACCGAAGGCGATATCCCACGACGCGCTCAGTTTGTGTGAAACCCGCACGAGTTAGACAGAGACTGCAGTGTACCGAAGGGCTGCATCTCCATTTCTTTGCAATATTTGCAAAAATGCGTCGGTCACGCAGTTCGCTCAGACGGTCGGCTTGTCAGAACTCTTCTCTTGGCGTTATCATGATCTCGCAACCACTTGTGTCAAACGCATTGCAACGGCGGTTTCGTTCAATTGATCGGTCTCATCCGGAATGGATTCAGGGAGCCATGGAGAGATAGCGAGTTTTTCTCACCGAGTGCCCCGCCTGCGGTCAACGCATGTAACCGGACCCTGACAATCCCACGAGCAACCTGTCCTCGTCTCTGAGCAAAGATTCAACGCTCGTGTGAGCTCGTCGGCCAGCGACCAGCATGCAACTCCGATATGATTTTTGATGAGCAATTAGCTATAGTGTGCCTGTGCACGTGCCGAGCATGGGGAGGAGCTTCGCTCATGTCTTATGTGCAAACTCGCCCTTCCTACGATGCCGTTCCTGAGGCCTTGACTTTTGTTCTGAATGTGCCTCATATGCGAAAAAAAAAAAAAAGAATACCAGCTTGACTAGTACTGGTACTAGCCTCGGGTGTTTTCTGGTTCGAAAACCAGACTGAAACAGATGGAGCAGGTTGAACAACCCCCGGAAAAAACATATAACTTGAAAACTTGCCTCCGCACAGAAAGGATCAAGGATAGCCAAGCAAATTCCTCCGCAAGGGGCTTTAGGTCGACCTTCTCACGTCAGCCATTTAAACAAGCAACACAACTTATTCCCACTCCATCACCTCTGGGAGCGGTAGCGCACAACCAAGAAATTCTTCTTCAGTGCCTCTGCAGAATCATGATGTGGAGCGAAGAACTCTCCTGTCACTTTCTTTTTTCCGTTTTCTCTGGTTCGTTCTTCGTCATCTGCTCGGTCTCACACCTGGTCCTGCGAATTCTAGCACGCAAAAGTATCTGTGTGCAAGACCGGTTGAGCTTGTGCTGTTCAACTTTCATTAGTAAACCGTCACGCCGACAAAAGCGGAGTTTCAAGAATTAAAGTACGGCCTTCCCGTAGAGCAGACTGCGTGTCATCGTTTGTCCTTCTGCTCAGCTTCACTCGGGGGGCAATTATTCCCCTCAGTTTCACTGCCGGACACAGCTGCTTGAGGCCTCCACTTATTCCAGTGCGTGTGTGTCATCGGGGTTTTGGTTTTGGTGCACGAGGCCCACTACCAGACTGAATATGCTAGAATGAAACCGAACGGCCGCGGATCATCATCAGGTAAGCTTTGATATTCTCCCTGTGCCGCTCCACCGGGGAAGGACAGCGGGAAAAGCTGCACGCAACCGTTGTCTGCTGCTGCCAACCCGAAGGGTCTTCTTAATCTATTCTCTTTTCATGCAATGCGTTTTCTTTTCGTCCTTTTAGCGAGCCAACGCGATCCTCCCGCGCTCCCCCGCCGTTCCCGTTTCTTTACCATGTGGTCAGGTTATCTTTTTCTAATACCCCGGGGGGTTGCCAATGAAGAGAGGGCTGCGAAAACCTGCTAGCAAAACTACCGCAGGGGATGTATGTCAATTTGACCTTTTGAGTCTATGCTGGTCACAAGTGCCTCCCACTTCGCGAGGAATGTAGGGAGTGATTGATTATGACGAGACTCACCTCAGCTGTTCTTTCTGTATCACCGTTTCCGATCACTCTCGGATTTGCTTTTTTTTGAACACGCAGGCACAAACACACCCGAAGCTAGTTCGTTCGGGCGCCTGCACCCCCCCGCATCTCACCTATTCTACTCATGAAGAATCGCCACAACCGTGTAAACCAGACCCGCATCTGGATTCCATGAGTAGTGTCGTTATTTTTCGACCGCAGGAGAGCGCAGCAAAAAGGGGCCCCCGCCCAGGGCCCAATCAACAAAAAAAGAAAAGAAGAAAGAAACCGGCAAGCTTCTTGCTGGTTTCTTTTTTTTTTTGTCCGTCTATTGTTTTTCTATCTTTTTCCTTTGTCCCTTTTTTCTCGTTTTCCTTATCCACTTCAATCGACTCGCACTCCGGCCCGCCTGGACTTCCCTCACAGCCGCCTCTTTCTGCCTTGTCGTGCTTAATTGATACTGAGTCTTGGTCTGGTCTCTCAGAAGAATGTAACAGGAAAAAAGGAGAAAAAGTGCGTTCTCTCTCGCCCTCTGTTTTCCGGCACCCGCCACGCTAGGTTATCTGTCAGCCCCAGGGTGTGGCTCGGAGACCAAATCACCGGATCTTGATAGGGTTCGGTAGTCCTTGGGGTAACAGTCTGGTTCAGGTTACCTTGGGCTTATGAGAATTCTTTGCCCATTGCCCGGCTGATTGCCGTGCTTAGAAGAAGAAGAGGGATGCGAGGACGACCTCAACCTCCGGACGGAACCCCGTTGGCAGCTTTCACAGTAGCCGTGTACATTTTCAGACGGCTCTGGGGCCGATCATTCACACTGAAACGGGAGCATGGCTTGTGAACACGAAAGTAGGACAACAGGTTCTGGATGCCGAAGGTGCAGCTTTGCCTATTTCTCAACGTAAGGAAGCACGGGGGGGGTTCGGGAAACGGAAAGGGGCGGTGAAGATGGACGTTGAGAACGTTGTTCTCGAACAGCAGGAGTACTGCGTCATCACGGGCCTGCGTCTCAAGAAACTGACGGCCAGACAGAGCAGCGGCGTTTGGTATGCACTTTCGTTGTTTCCCTCGAACCTCAGGTCGAGGAAGCCTGATAAAGTTTCCTTTGGACTTCGCAGGAAACGTTGTGGGGCACCTCTGGCTTCTATTCGCGCGCTCGCTTGCGTGCGGTGCTTGATTCCTGGTGAACTGGTCGCCTTGATCAATTAGGTAGAGAAGAAAAGAAGCGCCAACGACCGAACCTAGGCAGGAGGCAAAACAGACTGCACGTCCAACTCCTGTCGGTCGGTAGCACAAAACAAGCCATCGTCTCTTATCCCCACGCTCACTCCTCTCCACACACAGCGCTCGTCTGACAGGTGTCCTGTACGTCAACCACGTGCGGAAAGGATACGCAAGGTGGCCGCTGTGGCACGATCGGGTTGTGATTGTCACCGCGAATCGGCTGGTGCTCACCGACGAAGACGGAGCGGTGAAGAGGTTTCACGCTATCGACGCGCTGACCAGCGCCACAATCGAAGCGAAGAGCGACCGGAAGGTGGTCATGTACTTGACCCTCGCTGGCGAGTCGGACCTGCTGCTCAGCTTCGGGGACAGGCGGCAGGCCGACGTGTTCGTCGAGGTCGTCCGCTCCGTGTTCGAGACGCTCCCGTTCGCGAAGTTCACGGCCCAGTACGGCTCGATCCACGCGGTGGCGAAATCCGTGAAGGAAGAGTGCAGCGGCACCCCTGGCAGCAGCCAAGCTTCGCGTCCGGGAGGCACCTCTCCGAAGTCGCCCCGCAGCCCGCGTAGCATAGGACAGTTGTCGCCGCGTGCTGTCTTACACGACAACGCCGCCGACGAACTGTCGCCGCATCCGACCATCCAGCAGCAAATTGAGAGCGACCGAAGGGAGCTCCTCGGCGTCACGCTCGGCGAAGTATGCCCCGTCACAAACCTGCCTTACGCCGCCGCCCCCCTGCCCCTGCACGCGCCGAACCTGCGCGTGCTGTTCTGCGGCGCGGTGCGCAAGTGCAAGGTGGGCGCGGAGACCGCGCAGACGGCGCGGGAGCGGACGCTGTTCGTGACGTACCAAAAGCTCGCGGTCGCCGACCCGCGCGGCGGCGGGCGCGTGAAGCGGTTCCACAGCCTGTACGACGTGCACGCGGTGCGGTTCTGCAAGCCGCGCTCGTCGCACATGGTCGTCATCCTCTTCGATATGGGAGGCAAATCGAAGGATCTGCTCTTCTTTGCGGAAGAAGAGCAAGCGGCCGCCCTCCTAGCGGTGGTGTCCACCGTACGCAGGGTGCAGAAAAGCAAGTGCGCCGCGAAAGGCCTGGCCACCACATGGGCAGGCATCCTCGAGATCGAATCTGACGAGCGACTCATCGTCCGGAGTCCTGCTCAGTACGTACGCCCGCAGGTTACTTTGCAGGCCTTGAGGGGCACGCACAGGGATGTTTCCAGCGAGTACCGCAGGGTGACCGACGTCGACAGGATTGGTGCCTCGAGGTCGTCGCTGCAGCACGAACGCACGCGCCTTTGGCAGCGCGACCAGGACAACTTCATGCGGAGTGTCGACGTCAGCAAAGCGTTCTTCTCCCCTGGCTATCCCCACAGCCCCTACGACGCATCCACTGATACCACGAACTCGCCGTCCACGTCTCCGTCTCTTGCCAACCAGCCGCTCCTCCTTCTTGACTCTCAATTCAACGTCAGCAGCGACACCATGTCGAATCCTCCGTCCCATCCGGACACGCCGCTGCACAGTTGCCAGCAGCCGCAAAACAACGAAGCGCAGTACCAGCTCAACATCCAGCTGCAGGCGGTGCGTAAAAAAATCGAAGACTTGCAGTGCGCCAGAAAAGCCCACGGCGACAGTTTGGACCAGCTTGTCAACAAGCTGAAGGCCGCGCTCGAGCAACCGGCAGCGTGACGTCAGTTTGGCAACCGTAGAAGCTCCGAGCGTCGGAGAAGAAAGGAAAGAAACGTACCCGAGCGCGACCTTTCGCGTCTCAGTTAATTTTAATCCCTATTTCATACCTGTTCCATCGAGTGAAACTCACTGTAGAAACACAGCGGCAAAGTAAACCAAGCTAGGCTTGAGATGTTCAATGCACACTTCCCACCAGGTAGTGATAGTTTAGCAAGCAACAGCAACAGAAAGAACGTATACCGAAATAATATAAAGAGTGAAGCGGGTTTTCGAGCGAATGTGTGAGGGAACCCGAAGGTAGTGCAAGCAAGCAAATCCTGGGGGATCGGGCCCGAGCCAAAGGAAGTTCACTTCCAGATTCGAGTCTTCAACCCAGTCTATACTCGGATGTGGAATCGGAACGACTGAATCGTCTCCTGCTTGCTCATTCAACGGAATGAATGAATGAATCATTCATTTCAATGCTGCTTTACGAGATGGCTCACGCCCACTCGCCCGTCTCCCCCTCCCTACAGGGTCAGCGCGTCTCGAAAACGTGTTCAGATTTCTGGATTGATCCAAGAATAGGAGCGACCGAAAAGTGAATTAGTGGGCTTGCTGTCCGATCCAGGTATTTGCGTCAACCAGTACCATTTTTGAACGCGCTTCTTCGAACTCGACCTTTCCATCGTATCTTGCTAACCATAGGGGCTAGTCTTCGAAGACTGGGGAAGGTAGCGGCTTGAGACCGAGTCTCATCGCAGCACTGCACGTCAAGGAGGAGAATATCAGCGCGATGCTGAGCCACAGATCCCGAAAGTGAGCTTTTGCTTGTCAAATGTTCATACTTCTTGGTCTTTTTTGTTGCACAGTCGTGCAACGGGTCGAAATTACATATCCGAGGCCGGAATGGGCAGACCTGCGACAAAGGAACGTAATGAGGTGCTGAACGTGACGAATGCCGTAGGCTTAGACTGGCATCGCAAAGTCTTATTTTCTGAGGGCCACACAATGGGTCCTGGAGGCCAAAAGGTGAGCCCCGGTAGGCGAAACTCAAACTCGTACTCGCTCTGTGCTCGGTTTGTTGGTATGTACTGAAACATCGGTGCAGCACATAAGAGCCAGGTTAGTTACAGGCTTTGCCTTGAGGATGGGCTTAATAGTGAAAGACAACCTGCATGCAAAGCGGGCTCGCCTCAGCAACCTCGTGCCTTGGTTGCGCAGAACTGCGGGTCCATAGCGCTGAGCGGCGCTTCACGCTGTAGTGCAGCGCGGAGAACGAAATTGTCTTCTCGTATGCTGCGCGTTGCTTCATCGCACCCTACAGTAGCCGCTAAGGAAAGGTTACAAACTACGATAAGATCCTGCTAGAAGACCTACGTCCAGTTCACCGAATTCGCACATGCTTAGTATTGGCATCAGTTTCTCTACCCTGCGAGGTCACCCCGTAATATTTCTAGCGTTATTTCTATGGGGCCAGGTTTGCGAACTCGGCATTGCAAAAAAAAAAAAACGTTTCGTCGGAAGTCTTTTGTGTCGTTCGACTTTGAGCACCAGATTCTCCCTGTTTTTGACTGACGTAGAAACTACGTCATACTCCAGCACTACGATTCAGAAGAAATACCCCAAAGAACGAAAACAAACAACGCGCCAAGGATGCCAAAGAAAAGGCTGAAAGAACCTTCACACCAAATGCCCGAAGCCTTACCGGGCAAGAGGTTTTCACTAGCGGAATTGACACGTGTCAGTTCTTAACAAACTCCAACCAGGCCTGTGTTTCACGCTGTTTTTTTGCACTGTTCTTATAAATCTCTACGTTGCTGCTCTGGTTTCGATTGCTGGCTTGGCTAGGAACCTAGCTAAGGGCTGGCTGGCCGGGGATCCGACTGTCTGGCTGGCTGGATTGGCCGGAAACTAGCTACGGAGGCAGATCCGGTATGAGTACCACAAAACGAAAACTCAAACCAACAACGTCCACCTACGGTCATCCCGTCTGGTGCGCCGTAGTTCTGGCCGCAATATGCCAGGGATTACAGCTCCTGCTGAAAAGAACTAAAACGAGAAATACTAGAAGCTGGTAGTTGAATCCAGCGCTTCCGAAGAGTCACTGCAAGAGAAGAACCTCCCGCATCAAGACGCCTTTTCGGCGAGAAAGGCGACGCTTCGCTGCAATTCAAACACTTTTTCAACCTCTCTCCGTGTCTGTCTGACCCCCGTCTACATTGCACAGCCATGTGCTCCTGGCTTCCTCAAGGCTTGTATCGAATCAAGCCCGTTTTCCTCCCTCCTCTCTCAGTTGTTGGTCCCAAGGAGCTTCGGATCCTTAGAGTAACACCGTTCCATAATCAGTGAGTGTCAGAGTTTTCTAATTTTTTGCTCGGCATGCCTCTCTCCCTGCAGGGAGGATTTGCCTGTTCTCGACGTACGGGTGACTAGCTACGAGCACCCGACGAATCAGACTCACATAGTTGTCCTGTCCCCTAAATGTGTCCAAGGATTAAAGACAGAAATACGAACACGATGTTGCGAACACACCAAAAGCCATTCCAGGCGTGTTCACATCTCCCGTCGCTGCGATGTCCGTCGCTGAGTAAAAGTACGCGCTTCTCGTTTCTCCTTCTTTTGGTTAATTCAGTAGTCGGGTTCCCAGCGATTAGCATGCAGAGATCCGGATACTGCGTCTCCAATGTCAAATGACAATGGTCTTTCATCGAGTACTTCAGAGGAATGCAGGGGCTCCGCGAGAACAAATCGGCAGATGGCTCTTTTTTTGTGAAGAAGATACCGTAGCCGATGTACTCTTCAACGCTCGATCGATGATCTCTTCAACACCCCGAGAAGTTCACGCAGTGTGGCAGCCTGCAATGTGCGAGCATGCAAACAGCATGATATAGGGAAAACCCGCATCGCTAGTGCTCAAAAGCAGCAATGCATGGTTTCGAGCATCGGAGAAAGAGCAACCCAACTTCTTCCCTGTTTCCCCTCGATTCAACTGCAGTTGCAGATTGCACTTGCCGGTGGATGTCTTGGCTCCGGGAACGATGAAAGCCAAATGTTGTGGGAATCACAGAAGTGGGACTCATTAGGTCGTTGAACGCCTTATCCCACGTCCTTACTTCACGACATGGTGGGATGGATTATGGCTGAACCTGTAAGCCAGAAGCCAGTCAAGAAGAATGCGCCACGACTAGCTTCGGCCAACGGCAATTTCCAGATTCAGATCCAGGTCCCGTGTTTCCAACCGGGTCTAGTCCGAATGGACGTAATTAGGAGAGCGCGACACGTTGCAACCACGTTGCAACGTGACCAGTACACTGAGAATGTCGAGAAGCGAATACAACGAAAGGAAAAAGAAGCCCAAGACACAACAACCCAAAAGAAAGTGGGGAAAAGATGGCCGTGGTACCGAACCTGATTATGAACATCACGGTGAACCCACCGCAAATTGCAATCATCGGTCCTGTAAAGGAGACGACGGTGCAGAAGCTGAACACGTTGCTGCCCACTTGTTGCACCAGCGCCGCCGGGCAAAAGACGAAGATGGAATTTGTCCGAAAAGAGGTGCCGCCGCACTGGTGGGCTGAGCTGCCGACCGCATTCGCTAATGAGGAGATGGGCCAGTCGCAGATTTTCCTGTCGCTCATGGACTGCCTCGAAGAAGAGGGCAACTGGATCCTTAAGGGAACCAACGCCACCAACCACGACGACACAAAGGTCACGTACAAGTTTTTCTTCATGAAGGACGAAGACGACGACTAGAACTTGAGCAACGCGCGTGCACGTGCCGCCAACCAACCATACTGCGTATCTCTCCCCGCGAATCTTTTCCAACTCGTGAACCGTTCATCGACCGCAGACGCAACGAGGTCGTTGCAGAAGGCTCTCTCTCGACGATGTTTCTTGAGCCTAGTGACAGCTGGAACCTTAAACAATCGACACTCAGAGGTGCACTGCTCGCGAACACGGAACCACGCATTTTGAATGCTCGTCTTCGACGCAGACAGTTGAGACTTTCGCCGCAACATCGTTATACTGCACCGCCAAATAGGCATCCCGGTCACGTTCCAAGACCCAGTTACACTCGAATAGTGCCCCGCGGGCTCAGGGGTCCACTTTTCAATCAGCTACACTTTCCATACACAACTTCTTCTTCTGCTTTCTCCTTACCTCCACCCGTTCCCCGTCCTCCCAGTCCCCGTTTTTTTCATGGAAGCTGAAGTTTTCCATCAAGGTGTTAGCCGCCGCCGTAGGCCGCGCAGTCGCGAGGAAGAAGAGGGCCCGCAGCGTTACAAGGCGGCGATCCCCCGCGAGACGAGCTCGCCCGCCGGCCAGAGCGCCCGCTGCAGCACCAACTCCGGTGCCGCCACTCACTGTAGCAGAGCCGCAACCTGCAGCGCGCCTCCGGAGCGACTTACGCCCGCCGTAGCAGTGCGAAGAGAAGTGAGGAGACCGGAAACTCCCCGGAGAGATGGTCCCTGCACTCTAACTCGTCTCTCTCTCTCTCTCATGCTTCTTATCTCCTCTCTCGTTCTATCTTTTCACCTGTCGCGCCGTGGCGAGTCCTGAGCGCGTCGTGGTGCACGATAAGTCTTCTCCCTTTTTCGGAAAACGACGGTTTTGAGGAAATGAAGGCTTGACCCAGGCAGCCTACAGGCTGGTACCTGCTTGAAAGGTGCGAGGGGAGCAAAAGAAACGTGAAGGTTCAAAAAAGAAGTGCAGCGCAAGGTAAATGACCGTGGATAATGCCCACAAACGGAGGTAAAAAATGAATGGTAAAGGTCCAGTTGGTTCCTACATAGAAACCGTGCAACCGGAGTTCGTCACCGCTACAGTCATCATACGGCGACGCGTCATTGACAATAGTGCTGTGTTTCCACTTCCCGTGGGAGAATGTCGTCGACCAGAGAACGAGGCGAAACTGCGAGCTCCGCTTTCGGTGGCCCGCTTTCGCTTACATTCCAGGGTTTGCCCCGCTTCTTCTTTGCCTCCCCTCCATCCCTTCCCCCGACACAAGCTCGTTTTATTTCCCCCCCCCTTGAGGTATCTGTGAATATAACTTCGTCGGCTTTTACAGCCCTTTTTCCTATTTCTTTTCCTTCTTCTCGTCTATTCAGCTGGAGGAGTTTACGCTTTTTCATTCTCTCGGCTCATGCTCATCGTGCGAGAAGGGTTGCGCGGCAAGGGTTCCGAGTATGCAGTGTTCCCGGCATGTGCCGTCGCTCCTGCTCAGAACGCCCGCAAGAACTGGGTTCGTTCACTACCAGCATGCGAGAACATATCCGACCTTTTCGCGTGCATCTGCACCGACTCCTTCCGCGACATTCCAGGAGAAGAACCAGAGGACGATCCTCTGGGCCGATTGGCCAATCTTTGGTGGGTCTTTCGACTCCCTCAAATTGTGGGTCTCATAAATGCGGCTGTGGTTAACCGGGTGACACGTCTTCGATTGGAGCAGGTCGATCTTTGCTCCCTTAGATCCGTTTTCCTCCGTCAATGATCCGAAGGCCACGACGTTTTGCATGTCCAAGCTTCGCAGGTGGAGCATGCCTCGGCACCGTTGTATACTTGCAACACCTCCGCCAAAGGAACGGAAACTCACGAACAGGGTGCCTCCCTCTTCCGCACACTACACGAAAGAAACAAGTTGCGCAACAATACACTACCAGGGCATTTCGTTCCGGAGGCCTCGCCAGAGCCCCTCCCCCCTCGGGGGGGTTTTGACATGTCATACGCGCCCATCCTCTACAATGTATGCGTTTTATTCGTCATGTTCTGACTCACTGGTTGACGCACCCCTCACGAAAGTTATAGCTGCCGTGTTGTGTTGAGTCGTGTTGTGCTGTGGGTGTATGGAACACGCAAAACATACCTACAACGTGGGTGTATGGAACACGCAAAACATACCTACAACGTGGGTGTATGGAACACGCAAAACATACCTACAACGTGGGTGTATGGAACACGCAAAACATACCTACAACGTGGGTGTATGGAACACGCAAAACATACCTACAACGTGGGTGTATGGAACACGCAAAACATACCTACAACGTGGGTGTATGGAACACGCAAAACATACCTACAACGTGGGTGTATGGAACACGCAAAACATACCTACAACGTGGGTGTATGGAACACGCAAAACATACCTACAACGTGGGTGTATGGAACACGCAAAACATACCTACAACGTGGGTGTATGGAACACGCAAAACATACCTACAACGTGGGTGTATGGAACACGCAAAACATACCTACAACGTGGGTGTATGGAACACGCAAAACATACCTACAACGTGGGTGTATGGAACACGCAAAACATACCTACAACGTGGGTGTATGGAACACGCAAAACATACCTACAACGTGGGTGTATGGAACACGCAAAACATACCTACAACGTGGGTGTATGGAACACGCAAAACATACCTACAACGAACACAGGACGACACAGCAAGTGACCTGTCCCTCGCGTACCGGAGGCACATCTCGCGTAGCAGGTCGCGGTCTCGGAGCCCATCGCCTGTGAGGGGTAACTTCGGGAACCGAAGCCGCAGGCGCCGTGCCCAGCCGCCGTTCAACGCCGCCACCACCGACGACTACAGCACGTTTAATTCAGCGCCCGGCACACGTGACGCGCACCCACACTTCTCCTCGGCACCTCGTCGCAAGCCGCCGCTTGCGTGGGATAACCTCGCTTCGAATGATCTCAACCCACCTCGTTCCGCGACGCGAAGTCCGTATGAACATGTCTTGAAACTGGCGAAGCAGAGAGGTGGTGAAAGCACGCGAGGGACGGCGAAGAAAAAGGATGCTGTGGAGATGATGTTCGCGTCGCCGGATGTCGAAGAGGCAGTGAGGCAGGTCATGTGCGAGAGGCTGCAGGAAGTCGCGGCCGGGAAGGAGGCGCTGGCGGCGGAACGCGCGGAGAAGCGGCGCTGGCGCAAGAAGTGCGGAGACGAGCGCGCGGCGAAGGAGCAGGCCGCCCGCCACCGCGACGAGATCCTCACCGAGCTCGAAGAGCAGCGGACGCGTTCCATCGGCGTTGTCGCTCTCGACGAGTTTTTGAAGGTCAAAACAGCCCTCGACGACAGCGCGGACCGCATCCGCGAGCTGTCCCACGACCTGCAGAAGTCCCGGCAGGCCATCAGCTCGCACGACGAAGAAACCGAGCTCCGGGTCTCGACGGTGAAGGCCGAGTTCAAAAGAATGCAGAACCAGTGGAACCTCGAGCGCGACACGCTCCAAACCGTCGCGGACGACCTCCGCGCGCAGAAGACAACACTGCTCGCCCGGTCGCGCCCCCTCATCGACCGCCTCAACTCCGCCACGCAGACCGACGAAGCGTCGACCGCATGCCGCCGGCTTGACCACGCGTTCGCGTCCCTCCGCCAGTCCGAGGCCCGGCGACGCGGCGATTTGGAATCGGACGCGCTTCTCGACTTCTTCCCGGCCGTCCGGCACCTGTTCGACCACTCCGCCCGCCTCGCAGCGACCGTCCGCCGGAAGGCGGCGCGCGATCTGGAGGCCCTGAAGGGGCACCTCGCCGGCTCCGACGACTGCAACCAAATCTTGCAGGGCAGCCTGCGTCGGCTCGAGGCGCACCTGAAGGGCGTCCAGGACGACACCGCGAAGGAGACCGCTAACCTGCACGAGGTCAACCACCGGTTGGAAGCCGCCGGCGCCGAAGCGCAGCACGTCCTGTCGGAAACAGCCGGAAAAGTTAAGGTCCTGCAGCAGAAGTGCCAGGTCCTCTCCCGGTACAAGGCGGAGCACCACCGTACAGTTTCGGAGAACGAGCTGCTGAAGGAGAAGCTGCGGGCGGCGGACATGGAAGCGGAGCAGGCGAAAATGCAGCGCGACGCGCAGGCCGCGGTTCTGAAGGCGAAAACAGCTCGGGTCAGCGAGCTCGAAACCGAGGCGTCGGAGCTGCGGCAGGTGAGCGAGTCGAAGTCCAAAGACTTGGCCCTGGTGCGCTGGCTGAAGGTGCTGCATCTCGAGGTGTCGGCGGAGGCCGAAGCGAGGACGGGCCATGTGTTCGACTTTTTCGAAGGTTTCCGCAGGATTTGCACGTTCGAGAGGAACGACCTGATATCCAGCTACGAGGCCCACACCAGGGACCGGAACCAAACCGAGCTCCTCCAACTCGTCAACAGTCAGCGGAACGAAGTGTCTCGGCTTGCCGTGTTGCTGCACGACGTTTTAAAGGGCCAGTCGAATGCGACAGACGCCGGAAACGTGCAACTAACCGACGGGCTCGAGAAGAGCAAAACGCCTGCGCAGTTTCGAAAAAGCGGTCTCGGAGAAGATGAGGACGCGGAAGTTGATGTGAATAGCTGCGCGAAGGAAGCCGTGGTCAAAGAGGAGAGCGGGGCAATTGGTAAGGTGCCCAGCGGAGGCCTGCACGCGCAGGAGGTGCAGAGGCTGGTCCGGTACACCAGTGACTTCATGGCGTCCGCTGGCGGAAGCGCGTGCGAGGACGGTGAAATGGACCCGGGGCAGTCCGTCTCCGTCCCTCCGTCTCCCAAAGTGAAGCGCAACTCCAATCCAAGCAAGAATCCCGTCCTTCTCCCGTACCCCCCCGCCCACCACCACCGATATCCGCCCGTCAGTAGCCCTCCCACAGGAGCCGGTGAATCCGACCCACTAACTTCTTCTCGACTCACAGTGGAATCGCTCGCGGAACTCGCTCGTCTTTCAGCCCAGTACACTGAGCACCACCCCATACACCCCATTCGCAGGGCAAACAGCGATCGCGTTTCTGGATACTACCACCAGGCTACCGGCTCTGCCGGTTTCGCACCACAGAAGCAACAGCGCCGCCGTCATTCTTCCATCACCACACGCGACGAAGCTAAGCCGCCGACGTCGGACCCCATCCGTTCACAAGCCCGGGCAAAGCACGCGTGCATCGCCGCATCCCTCCTCGCAACCGCGCAGTGCGTGCCACCCGCAAAAGATGGCCAAGAGCTGAGTAACGAACAACCGGAAGACCAGCCAAGCGCCGGCGCCTCTCAGCAAGCTGCGCAAGGCTTTATCTGGGGTAGGGCCAACGGCGAGCCGTCGCGCGGGTTGGACGACGCTGGCGAAGAAGGGGCGAACGCGAAGAATACGACCAGGTGCGCGCGCGAGCTGCAAGACCCTGCCCCGGAGACCGCGGCGCTGTACGTGCTGGCGAAAACCGACCGGAAGCCTCCGAATGACCGGCGGGACGCAGCGGGGCACTACCGGGCGACCCCCGACCTCGAGTGCGCTCCCCACACTTGGTCCTCGCTCGCCGCCTGCGTTGCGGCGCCGGCCGTTTTAGCCGCCGCCGCCGTCTCCACCGAAATCGACGCGGCGGGGTCGCGGTCAGGGCTGCCGCCGGGACCGGCACCGGCCGACGCCCTCGGTCGGGATCCCGGTGCGTTGGCCGCTTTTTACCCCGCGCCGTTCCCCCGTGCTTCTGCCGAGCCGCAGGAGCCGACTGAGAATCACCGCTACGCGAGGGAACTCGCCGGGCCGCTGAGAGCCCGGGACCCTGCTTCGTTTGACGGCGAAGCCCAAAGCGAAGAACTCCCCAGCGAGTGCACCCAGCGCGCATTCGTGAGCTCGGCCTCGGCCATCGTCGTTTCAACGTGGTGTTTGATGGATGCAGCGGCGAAGGACAGTCAGGCTGCGCACACCGTGGATGCAATCGCCAGCGCGGAGGAGGGATCTGGCGGAAACGCCACCCAGCAGACCGGTGACAAGGAAGGGGATGCTCAGCCGAGGGGTTCAAGTGCTGCGTACCACGCGAGCATCGCCGCGGCGGTCTTGGACTTGATGGCTGCATCTGCATCTGCTTTGACTGCGAATCGCCTTGAATCAGCCGGCGACACATGTCAAGCAGATGCACACGAGAGGGACGCCCCTGATGCCGCCGTTGAAGGAAAACGTCACGAACCCGCGCTTGTTAAAGATGGAGCTGAGGCCCGCTCAGAGCAACAGATGAACAGCGAAACCTGCAAGGGCAGCTTCACCGCGGGCGTGGTAGAGGAGACGGACGGCGCTTTGCAAAACCGGTGGCCGGAACAACTGAATCACCGGTACCTGGCGGTCCCTGATACCCCAATGCTGGACACTACGACATCGCAGTCAGTATTCGAAGAAGCTGTAAGTTGCGATGAACCAGCAGAGGTGGCAGCACCGACTGGCACTGGGTCCGAATCGGCAAGTAGAAAAGACAAATTCCGCGCATCTTCTGACGTGTCTTTTCGCTCTCCCGGTCGGCAAACCGATAGCATAGCGCGGCACGTGCCAACTGCTGACGAAACCAGCGAAACCCCGCCGAACGTAGCCCCCGGCGCGAACCCGGCAAACGATACCTTCAGCGCGACGGGTGAAAACGCCGCAGCTCCCAGCGAAAGTACGCCAGCTGATGCTGCTCGCAAGGATGCAGCTGGCAGCAACCAACCAACGCCGCTGGCAGTTGCAGTTGCAGAAGAAGTTGCATCCGACGATGCAACCGAGGCGGGTGCTGGTGGCCTCATGCCAAATGAAGGTTCGGCGATCACAACCGGTCGCACGAAGCAGGACGAGACACGAAAAGAGTCCCTCGTCGGACAAGGCGACGTTGCTTTGGCAACGCCACCACCAAAGGTCTTCTCTGCTGAGGAGCCAGCACCTCCTGGACAGAATGGTCAAGCGAAACACGCAGTGGACGACCCAGCTTCGCCAGCGGAAAGCTTCCGCATCAACGTGGGGTCTGAGGAAGGCAAGGCGGACGTCGCTGACAAAGCGCAGGTGCCCTCCGATAGCCAGCCGTCTTCTTTGAGTTTTGCGATGGTTGACGAGGAGGGGTCGGATTCGTCGCAAAGAGAAGAACCGCATGCAGCGAACCCTGCATCCCGTCCCCCGAATAGAGACAACAGTATCACAGATGCTGCGTCTCCTGCCGGCAGCTTCTTTATAGAACGCGATTCAGCCGCCACCGTGTCGGATTCGCGCAGCGTCGAGGATGAAAACGTGAAAGGCCAGGCGGCCGTTCCACAACCGAGCGTCAGACTCAGTGAAACGACGGGTAGCGCCGTCGATGCCGGGTCCTTCCGTATCGACTATTCTTCGGCGACTGCGTCGGAAGCAGGCAGTACGGAGAGAGGACGCAAAGCAGGTCAGAGCAGCAACAGCATGCAGCCGCCCCGCGCGAGTACATTTGGGCGACTGCGGTCGGGTACCAGCACCGACGGCAAATCCGCTTCTTCAAGTTTCCATGTCGATGACGCATCGGCAATCACGTCACAAACAGGCAGTCTCCGCGAAGGAGGAAAGGCTGCAGGACCAGCGAGCCTACGCGACCGTCTTAGGAACAGCGTCACGCATGCGCGTAGCGCAAGGATGAGCAACCCAAATAGCATCGCGGATGTAGCTTCTCCGTGTGCAAGCTTCCGGATCGACGATGCCTCCACTCCCGCATCAGAGACAAGCAGTCGCGCCCGGCAGCTCGTCAGTGGCGTTCTACCACCGACCCCACACCGGTCAGAAAGTGTGGGATTCGGCGTCACGCCGAGGAAAAGCGTCGCGGGGTCGGCGCACGAAAGCTTTCGCATCGAAGGTTCGTCAGATGCGGACAGTAGGGACGACGGTGAGCAGGTTGGAGGTGCTAGTCGAAGTGGACAACTTGTCCCCCATACGGAGGCCATCACCCCGCAGGCTTCGCGCCGTGGCAGCGGGGACGGAGAGGGCACAGCCGGTGGGGCGGCAAAACGGCAGGTACGGAGTGATGAGAGGGGAGCTGTGCACCGAAAGAGCGCGGCGGAGTCAGCCTACGCGAGCTTCCGCCTAGACGGTGCGTCGTCGGATGCAGGCAGTGTCGACACTGAACGGGTACCGAGCGGGCCTGTGGCGGCTGACCAGATTCGTCGCAGTGCGAGTGGCGGAGCTAGCGGAAGCAGCGGATCCCGAGAAAGTGCACGGAAAAAAGGGAAGGACAACGCCGCCGCTGACACCCAGCCGCAAACCGAGCCCAGAAGCAGCCGCTTGCGGGACAGCTTGCGGCGACGTGGCAGCAGGGGACGCAGCATGGCGGACGCAGCGTCCTTCACCGAAAGCTTCCACATTGATGATGCCTCCGAGGTCGCGTCGGAAGCAGGAAGTCTGCCAGGCCGATTTGTCCGGGACGGTTTGTCGCATGCCAGTGATATAAAAAACGCACTCGTTGGCTCTCAGCCTCCCCTGCGCAGTCCCCCTGAGACGGCTGCCGTGGGATGAGGAGCATCGGTAGCTATTCAAACGGAGGGCTGCCGTTGACTCGACCTGACCAGCGGTGAAAACAGTGATTTTCATTGTGGACGAAGACACTTGACCGACTCGGAAGTCGCAGCTCCATTCTTTGTGTAGACAGCGTTGCCCAGCTGTTCGATTCTCGGAACCGGGACGACGGCCAGGACCGGAAACTCCGTGAGACATGACACACGGGCAGGACTTGTTGGGCGCAACTTCATTTGTCCGTGCCAGGCAAACGAAAATAGACTCCATTTACTTTCGCTTCCAATACGGCTCTTAGAGCGAGCCGGGTTGAAAGCCAATTGGTCACCCAGTATTGCTGATATCCGAGTGAAGGCTTCTGGTCGACCGGAGACTTTGAACCGGTGGCCCCATAAATCGCAAAGAAGGCTATAAACGCAGATCGATCATGGCGTTCTTGTTGTTTTGGGGTTCCTTACGCGCAACGATGATTTCACTTACACCTTGCTATTTGTTGAGTGTCACACTCGCCCCGCCGAACGGTACCCTTCCACATGGCAGTGCCTTGCTTGCCAGCTTGGCGCTTGCCCCGAGAAAGGGCTGTTTCTGTCAACACCTTCATTTCCCTTTTGATTATTATTAGTATCGAGTCCCACTCGTCACAGTCTGCGGATACCCTGGTTCCCGTACCCGGGAAGGGCACGTGTCTCTTCTCGCCCATGGCGGGAACGCGTTAACGACAACAACTGAGCTATTGACTTGAGTTCTAAAAGGTCGTTGCCCGTCCGTCGGCCAGTCAGTTGATACGAGTTCTAAAAGGTCGTTGCCCGTCGGTCGGCCAGTCAGTTGATACGAAGGCGGGATCTACTTTGCATGGGGCAGTATTTGCCTTGGGTGTGGCTCGGTCTCTTTCACTGCGATTTACTTAACGCGGAGCTTTGCCTTCTCCTAAGCGGTCACCTCTTCCGGCCTCAAGAGCACCACGTCTCGCAATGAACTGCAAAAAACGTCAACGAATAGTTTTGGCACTAACGAATCAAAAATGGGTAAGAATCTCAATGTCTCGAAAAACCTGGCGAGTGGGCCAGGTGAGCGCATCACGACGACGATCTTGAAGCGCCGGAAGAAGATCGAGACGCTGCATGCCGACAAAGTGCGCAAGGGAAGGGAGCACGAGAAGGCCGTGGGGCAGCGGAAAAAGCTGAGGAAGATGGTATGTCCCCTTTGCGCATTGACTACGCAACGCGCGTGGCGCCGTCGCCGACGAACGAGTCAGAATGATGTCTGCAGAATTAGCCTGCAGCAGTCTATTCCTATCCTGGTTGGTCGGCCCAAAACTGAGGCAGCCGGCAAGCCGTCTCGCAACATGGATCCGAATAGGTCCAGGCGTCTCAATCATACACTCCAGTGTAGGAGTAATGATTACTATTTGAACGCATCTCCAACTCTAACCTTACTCATCGGTTTCAGGGACTTTTAACCCTCTTTTCAAAGTTTGCGTATTGCCACAAGGTGTACCGAGGACATAATGTACAAAAGAAAGATCGCCTTCAGCAAACGAACCTTTCCCTCAGATCTTCCGTAACGCCCGTGACTTCGTCAACAACTTCAAGCGACGAGAGGATCAGAAGAAAGAGATCTCCAGACGGCAAAAGGTGCAAGGTCAGGTTCCTCTGAAGGTCCCTGCAACGACGGAAGGCGCCATGGCGTTCGCTATTCGGGTGAAGGGGTATGCAGCAGTGTTTCAAGATTTCTTCCGCCTTGTTCCCTGAAAGGAGACATGGGGATTTCTGCACGATAACGGAATACGGTTGAGCTGAACTAGCTCTTTTAAATTTGACCCTGGCTTGTTTTGCGAACACGAAATGGTAGTGTGGCTTCGTAGCCTTTCTTATGTACCGACAATTTCTTCTCGCAGTGACGACATTCCGGAGACGTGCAAACGAATGCTGGCAAAGTGGCGGTTGACGAAGATGTACGACGGAGTGTTCATCACGATCAACCAGGAGACGCTGCAGTCGCTGCACCTGCTTAGAGATTACGTGAAGTGGGGTTACCCGACGCCGGAACAAATCCGGTTTCTCATCCGAACGCGGGGATACACCCGCAACGAGAGCGGGATGCGGGTTCCAATTGGCGGGAACCAAGTGGTGGAGGACAAGCTCGGGGACCACAACATCCTCTGCATTGAAGACATCGAACACGCGATCGCAACGCATTCCCCGGTGTACCAGCAAGTCGTCGACTTCCTCGCGCCCTTCAAGCTCGAGCCGCCGGGCAAAGACCAGGCAGAAGCAGCTCGCCGCAAGCGTGCCCGTCACACCGATGCTGGCGAAGGCACGTTTGCTTCTTTCATGCTGACGTGCATGCCGGACCTGCCGCAGACCAAGGCACCGGAGCCCGTCGCGAAGAGCAAGGCGGCCACGCCGGCAGAGGGGCAGCCGAAGAAGAAGTGCCGCCGCGGGAAGAAGAAGGCGGCGACCCCCGCATGATGCCCTGGCTCGCGTCGCACCGCCAGCGCAGCCTGCTGGCGGCGATAGGGACCGCTACCCCGTGCTCCGTCCCACCCCTGCGCAAGACTGGGCAAACGTGAGTCGCTCACGTCTAGCCATGCCGACGTAACGCCAGATCATTGGCTGCAGGTCGTGCAACCGAAGCGTCATGGCTTCGAAGGAGAACATCGCAAACTGCGTGCGAGTGGTGGGGTTGCTAGCATGACGGGTCCTCGCAGGATCTTTGCGAACCCAGAAGCCTGTGTGTGCGAAGGCAAACCGCTGGTACTTGTGCACATACCTGTACTATACCACTTGAGGGACTAGTTGTGCCATCTCGGAAAGTGTTCGCTATTTACTATGCGACCCGTATCAGACGTTTGCTCTCCAGAGTGCCTACACTCTCCGATCCGCTGTTCAGCATTGTGACCGCAGACGGAGCTGAAGCAATGGCGAAAGACGATTTCGACCAAGCGTAGCTTCTGTATTCTGTGCAGAGACTGTTGTGTGAGATCTTCTCTCAGCAAAAAGCCTACGCGGTACTAAAAACTATGTACAAAGAAATTCTCTGCCATTCCGACCCTTAATTTTTCTTTTGCCTTTTCGTCGCCTAACCTCTTCGTACCCTGTCCCTTTCCATCAACCGTTTTTATTTCAATCAGTTTTTTGGCCCCTCTCTCCCTCCCACCCTACCTCCACGCGGGGAAGCATCAATCATCTTACCTCTGTCCCCTCTTTCCGTAGCTTCGATCAAAGTTCAGAATATCTCAAACCTCTGCTTTCTGGTGTGTGCACGAACCCCCTACGCTGGCCTCGTTACTAGCTTCGAAAATCGCTGCAGAATTAGATTGTGGCTAGAAAGATTTGTCAAAGCACTCCTTCAGATAAACCAAGGCCCATTACAGCCAGCTAGTGCGGGGATTAATTTGAGTCCGGTCTCCCGGTTTCCAAATCGGGGTTTGAACTAAACTACCCTAGGATCTGGCTTTCAAGGTAGCCGTTTTTCAAACGGGATACGTTCACAGGGTCGCACGGCTTGGTACGTATCTTTACCTTTGCGATACGCGAGCAATGGCGTGCGCCATGCAGAGTCCCGAAAGTGGTTGCAACGTCTGCTCGATCATAAGCGAAAATATCCAAACTCACAAAAGTGGTCTGGTCCACATTAGTGGCCCCCTTCTCCTTTTTAAGAGACCTCCGCCTCACACGAAGCACACAGCCCTTCCCCCCCAGGGTGGCAAACAGCAAACGGAGGCGACGCTAAGGAGGGTGTGTTGCAGATGGCAAGAAAGCCGAAGAAAAAGCTGCACGTTCCGTGCTGCACCGCCTGCGGAGAACAAGTCGCCGGGCATGGGCGGTACTGCAGTGCCTGCGGCGCCGAGGTCGGCGATTCGGTGTTTCTCAAGTACGTGGACTACCTCGAAAAGCTGGACAAGATGGGGCTCCTGCACATGCCGCCGGCAGAGTGCGCGACGCGGGAAGAGGCCGAAGAGCTGAAGGCCAGCAACAGCTACAACAGCAGCGCGTCGCCCGGCGAAGGCGTGGGCCAGGCGTCGGTCGCCGCCGACAACACCCCCGGCGGGTACGCCGGCGAGCGGGGCGTCTTCAAAGCCGAGCTCTTCAGCATCCGGCCGCCGTGGCTCGGGAGCCGGCGGGGGCGGCCGGCCCCGCCGGCGAAGCGCGAAAAAATCGACATTTTCTGCCCTCTCGACGGGCCGCGCCTCAACTCCACCCCTCTCTCCTTGACCAAGGTTGCGGCCTCACCGCGGCTGGACGCTTTGAGTGTCCCCGGGAGGAAGAGATACAAGGCGGAGGGTTCCGTTACGTTTGTGGATGAACGCCTCGGGAAGAGTGTCGTCGTGCAGCGTACAGATGATCAAAGGCTAGTTGTACTGGTAGGAAAGAAGAAGGTCTATGTCGACAAGGTCGTGCTCAGCGCAGACCCGCCGAGATTGATAACCCCGGACGAGAGTTTCTGCCTCCCGGAACACGTCACTGAGCGGGAAGAAGTCGTGGCCAAGCTGCTGTACCTTGCGCACTCGCACGGCGTCCCCTGCGGCAGGCACGTGCCCGTATTCCCCGAGCGCGCGACCAGAAAACAGCAGCAGACCCCCCCAGCCCCGCCCGGCGGCAAACCGCAGCCGGCGAAGCCCGCGGGGAGCGCCGACGACCGCAGCGGCGGCGGAAAAGAAGAAGAACCCGACGAAGGCGCCGACGCAGAGTCCACCCAGCTACCCCCCGCCTCGTGGCTATACAACTGCCCCCCGCGGAAGCTGCCCGTCGAGCAGCAGGAGAAGCTCGCGAAGCGGCTCCACGACGACTTTTTCGTGCACGCAGCCCGTTTGTCCACCGCGTTGACGCGCAAGCACAACAACAAGGTTTCCAGCTCTCCGTCGAAGGTCATCTCCAGCAAATCTGAGCTGTCGGCCTCCAACCAGCGACTGTACTACATGCAGGTCGAACGCAAACGGCGCATCGACGAAAAGAATGAGACGTTTATCCCGCTGTGCAAGACGGTACAGCTCGACGCCGATTCAATTGGCAGTGCGACCGCGCGGCTGTACGGCGAGGTTGACCGTAAAAAGGACGCGACCCGCGCGCTGCTCGCAAAATACGTGCCCGCCCCGCCCAAAAGCAGCGTGTCGCCCGAACAGGTGCAGGCGGCTGTGTTGCGGCTGCACGACGAACAGCAAGACAAATCGCGGGACAGGAAGACTGCTCTATGGCAACGGCACGTCGGCTCGCACGAGAAGCAGTTCAAGAAGATGACACAAGAAGAGCAGGCTTCGTGCGTCTCGCGTTTGACCGCGAAAGAGTAGTCCTACTGGGGGAAGGGATTCATGATTAACCATCGATCACCGGGGTCACCGGGGGGCGTGAGCCCTTGCTGCTTCCACGTTTTGTCCAGGTGGAGTCGTCTGGTCCGAAGCCCGGTAGCTCGGAAAGCGGGGTTTGCAAGCAATCCTGATGCATGCAGCTCTGCCGCACCTGTAGCTAGGACACTGAAAGTAGGAAGAAACTATGTGTTGACGTCGAGGCACACTCCCTCGTTGATACGAGGCACCTATTTGGAGAATTTGAGTATTTTGAGGTTTTCCCTCTGATATGTTTCGATAGACACCCTGAATGCTTCCGCCTTCAAGGTCTTTCGGCCCTTAAACATGAGTTCTGTTTATCCGTCATGTGGTTTTCTCTTGTCTCTAGACTGGTCACAACTCGCCGGCAAGTGGAGCAGCAAAGAGGGGTAGTTGACCTACAAATTTGTTGTATCGCAATCGTCCGAGCATTTCTTGCCGTAGTAAAGACTGACCTACAAGGTACAGCTGCTGCTGTGGCTAGCTCGCAATTGGATGCAGAGTTTGGGTTGCAAACCTCAAGTTCAAAACTACAGGGAAAAAGAAAACAAGCGTTCCGGTACCCTTCGTGAAGGATAGCCGGGAAGCTGAGATGAAATGAGGCAGTGTCGCCATTCGTATTCAGTGCTGAAGCACGCTGCACTATTGGTGCTATGTTGCGTTGTGGGAACGGAGGCGAACTGCACCTTCGTGGAGATTCAGAGTATGACATGTGTGGACCATGCGTACGAGGTGGTCATATCCGCTTCGATGTGCACGCGAGCCGCGACGAATCTGTCAAAGCCAAAGACAGTGCCGACCGTCGAGAGTGAGACTACTTACCCGACGGGCTGCTATTACGGCGTGTACCTGAATTCGGAACTCTACTACAATACCCAAGCCTCGACTGAAGACTGCACGTCATCGACGCCTTGCCTCTGCTCCGATGACTGCGAGACGCCTGCGCCAGATACCGCTGCTCCGCAGACACTCCCGCCTCGTACCTCAGCACCCCCTACATCTGCACCACCTACCGCAAGCCCTCCTACCAGTGTCCCGCTTACAGCCTCTCCTCCGACTATTGCCCCTCAAACGAACACTCCGACCAGTTCGCCTGCAACTGCCATTCCGTCCACCGTTTCCCCACCCACGCAGGCACCACCCACACAAATAGCAACTGACGCGCCTTCCACCGCACAGCCCCCTCCGCCCACCTTTCCGCCGCGCACCGACATCCCGGCAACCCGAGTGCCAACGAATCCACCTGAAACCACTGCCCCTTCTACTAGCAGCCCAGCTACCGATAGCCCAGCTACCAATAGCCCAGCCACCAGTAGCCCACCTACCGGTATCCCACCTACCGGTATCCCACCTACTGGTAGCCCACCTACTGGTAGCCCACCTACTGGTAGCCCACCAACTGGTAGCCCACCTACTGGTAGCCCACCTACCGATAGTCCGCCTATTCCTCCCACCAATAGCCCACCTACTGAAAGTCCACCAGTTCCCTCTACCGACAGCCCACCCACGGATCCTTCTGCATCACCCACCGACACTCCGTCAACACCTACAACACAAGCAGCACCAATCGTGACGCAGTCTCCCGAACCGCCCACTACCACCGCACCCCCAACAGCTCCGCACACGAATGCGCCGCTTCAGAAGGTTTGCAACACATTTCTTTTCTGAACAAGATCAGTCCCACACACGCAATAGTTTTTTTCAAGACATTGCATTGTGTTCCAAAAATGTAAGCCTGAGCAATGAGCGAACCAACACCAAACGGAATATCATGTCACTGCCACAGTATACATGTCCGTGCTTCACATGGAGATCCCTAACTCAGACATACCAGGTGAAAAAGAAGAAGAACAACCTGAAGAGAGGGCCCAAACTCGGCCTGCAGTGATTTATATATGGGTCTGGGGCTCGTGGCCACCCCGAGCGCGAAAAAAAAAAAATTGACTTAATTTTGGGCTGGGGGTTGGGGTAGGGCCGGGTCACTACCAGCCGGGTGAGGGACGAAGCCATGGCGAAGCCATGGCGAAGTCATGGCGAAAGCCATGGCGAAGCCATGGGGGCAGGAAGAGTAAAACGGAGGCGGGGAAAGAGGAGGCAGGAGGGCCAGGGGCGGAGGGCCAAAGGGGGTGGTGGGAGGCGAGACGTTGACTACCAAGTCTAATTAAATTTGGGATCGGAAATTGAACGTTGACTACCAATTCTAATTAAATTTGGATTCAAAATTGGACGTTGACTACCAATTCTAATTAAATTTGGGATCTGAAATTGGACGTTGACTACCTATTCTAATTAAATTTGGGATCCGAAATTGGACGTTGACTACCAATTCTAATTAAATTTGGATTCAAAATTGAACGTTGGCTACCAATTCGAATTAAATTTGGGATCGGAAATTGGACGTTGACTACCAATTCTAATTAAATTTGAATTCAAAATTGAACGTTGACTACCAATTCTAATTAAATTTGAGATCGGAAATTGGACGTTGACTACCAATTCTAGTTAAATTTGGATTCAAAATTGAACGTTGACTACCAATTCTAATTAATTTTGGATCCGGGACAGGACCCCGAGGGGAAAAAGGACTTTTCTTCAGAGGAGCAAAAGCTTTATAAATCCCTGTCGGCCTGCTCAAAAAAAAAACCATGCCAAGCGCCGGCGAAGTGCTGTTAATTGGGGACGACGAACTGCATGCAGCGTTGGAGAAAGTTTACTCACTGTGCGGCGAGGTTAGCGAAGTGAAGAAGGTCATGGAGAGCATCGGGCAGGTTGCGCGGGTGTCGAAGGTGCGCAGTGCGGGCGGGTACTACAAGGGTAATGTAGTCAAGCTGCTGGAGATGGAGGGCGAATGTGACTTGCTCCAGCTGACGAGAGCCGCCGCGGAGCACCGATTCTCGATCAACCCAGCGGCGTGGATCATCACCCCCCCTCAGGGGATTGAACTCGAAGCTTTTCAGAGGCGCACCGCCAGAGACGACCCCTTTTCCAACCCCCCTTCTGACTTAATAGAGGCAATGGAGAAGGTCGGCATGAAGGCGTCGATACTGCGCTACTCGGCCACGGGGTATCGTGTATACGCCGACCGGGAGTCGGAGGGGCTGATTGGCGCCTTCGCTGAGAGGTTGGACGCCGCTGGCATTGCGGTCAAAAGGGATGGAGTGTTCGTGAAGTCGAAAGAGCAGGCGGCAAGGGACAGGGAGGCATACAGGGAACGGCAAAGGGAGGAGTACGGGGTTGTTGGCCTCAGCAGGACGCTGGCGGACTACGAGGTGCAGTTGGCTCTGAACCACGCAGGGGTGACAGCTGACGTCGAACTGGTTCCCGCGTACGGGCTGACGAGGACGACAACGACATTTGTGGTGAAGGGATTGGACGACGAGGAGGAGGCGCTTTTACAAAGTCTGCAGATCAAGATCGGTGGCAGGGACATACGTTTTGGAAGGCTCGGGGTGATGGTGGGTGCTGGAGCCGAGTCCGTGCAGTCCCCCGGAACGTATGCCCAAGCAGCAAGTCGCAGCGAGGCCAGCTCAGCGGGGGAAGAAGCCGACGAGGGACTCCTGGGCGGGAAGGGACAGGAAAGCAGGCCCCTGGAAGTGAATGGAAAGAGCAACGACAAAGCGGCTTCGAAAGGGCGTGGAGCTGGAAAGATGGGCAAGGGAGAGAAAGCAAAGGGAGGCGGGAGGTCGGCTGCTGTGGAGTACACGGTGGGCGCGAAGCGGAGCCTGGCGCGAGAGGGCGAGGGGTCATTGTCCCCGCCGGCGAAGAGTAAGCCCGGGGAGCGGGGGGGGGAAGGCGGGATGGAGACATCTCCGCCGGGAACCCCCCGTCCTAGGGTCGACCCCGAGGACGGCTCATATTAGCCACGGTGAACGAGTCAGTGACAAGCAACCCCAACAACTGCTTATCAGCCGCATCAGTCAATCCCTCCCTTTCCATACCTCCCGAATCATCAGTCAGTTCCTCCCAAACACACCCGATATCAGCTTCAACCAACTCCTTCCGACCGCAAGAAGCGCACCCGCCGCTAGTCATTCCGCCCCTGAGAGCCCGCCGTTTCCTCCCTCTCGACAGGCACTTGATCCTCCTGTCGTGTAATGCCTCCTGTAAGATGTGTTTAGAGAGATTTTTCTCACGCTTGCCGGCTGCCGATGTCCTGGCGGTGAACGAGATTGGCCGCGAGCCCACGATCTTCCGCGAATACGCAACCCGTGCCGGATGGACTGTCGTGGTGGTGGGCACTTGCCCCTACGCGGACGGGCACCCCCTGGCCCGGACGGCGATACTCATCAAGAAGCAATCCCTGATTACAGTATCTCAGTGCTACACCGGTTACGGTGCGTGCAGCGCAGACCTGCAGGTGGCGGGCGAGACACTAAGGGTAGTGAGTGTGTACGTCCCTTGCCACAAACGCGATTCCCTGACCGACCGACTCGGAGACTGGATAGCGCAGCGGGCGCGGGACTGCATGACCGACTTCGCGGTTGTCGGCGACTTTAACCCACGAACTACGCCCCAGGTGGAGCGCCGCATGCGGAGGGAGAATCTGCAGGAATTGGTGCGGTCGCGAACAACTTTTTCGAGGTCGAACGCCACGTCGTCGCTGGACAGAGCTTTCGTGCCGAGAAGGTCTCGATGGAGCTTGAGCAGCATTCGATTCACCGGAGGAAGCGACCATGCTGTTCTGTCCCTACGCTTCGACAAGAGCCTGAAGAGGCCTCCGGCCATGGTGTACCCCACAAAGCGCCAAACCCTCGACCAAGCGACCTTTTCCCAGATGCTCGACGCCCTCGATGAAACGGGTGCTCGCCCACCCCCTCGACCCAGAAGCACGAAGGTGGCGAGGCTGCAGGATGCCCTATATCGTCGAATTATACTCCGAAGCAGCGCCGGCGCACAACTGAAGTCGACCCTAAATGCAGAGATTCGGTCGATCCGAAAGAAATTGGACGCGGCCGGGCAACACCACAAGTCTCCAAACCTGTCATCACCTTATCAGCCACCGATGCTGGAGAATCCCGCCGTCTTTACGGCGTTCCTCCGGAACAAATACCAATCTGACGCCCTACACCCACCGATAATCCTGCCCCGCGACGCCGTACCGATTGCGTTGTCGGCCGAAGACGTCAGCGCGGCGATAGCTGTCATCCGGTCCACTGCTCGAACAGCTGACTTCTCACCGAAGTTTTTAAAAACAATGTCAGAGAGAACTCTTGAGTCAACGACAGCTGAGCTCAACAGATGGACTCGTGAGGGCGTACCGGCGCGACAGCGAGTGTCTTGGATTTTCTTATTCTGGAAGGGGAAGGCGATGCGAACGTCGGATCCGAGGGGGTACCGGCCAATTGCAATAATGCCTCTCTTTGCAAAACTGCAGCACTCGGCATTGTATCTGAAAATGAAACCGTTGGTACAGTCATTGGTCCTGATGCACGAGTTCCAGTTCGGATGCGGTAGGCAAAGCGGGGCGGCGCAGGTGGTCCTCCATGCACGGGAGTGGCTGGAATCAGAGATGGGTTCTGAGGAAGACGACGAGCGCTTGCTGCTCCTGGTAGACGTCCGGGCCGCCTTCGACTCGATTCCGCACGGAAGGCTGATACAGACAGTAGAGAGGCTGCTTGGCCCCGAATGGGCGAAGACAGTAGCAAGGGTAATCGAGGGCCAGGAGGTGACGATTGTTCACTACGACGGGTTTACCCCGCCGGTCGGCTTGGGGCGAGGCGTACTCCAAGGCTCACCCCTCAGCGTACTCCTCTTCGTACTGTACACCTGCGAGCCCCCCCCGAGGGAAGAGACCCGGGCGTACGTCGATGATCTGGTGGCCCGAACAACAAGGTCACGCCTCCCAGCTACTTTTGGGGCGCTCCAATCGTGGTCGGCGTCGAAAGGGTTGGAGCTGGCTGAAGACAAGATCCTTGTAGTGGCGAAGACTCCCTTCGTGTGGAGCACTGAACCTCACCGCGAGACCGTGAACCGCGCAAAACTGCTGGGTGCCTGCCTGCACGCGGACAGACGAACGAGTGGGTGCGAGAATGACGCGAAGAACTTGGAAAGGCTGGCACGCCTGGTAGACTTCACCAACTCCCACGTCTACCGCTCGACAAGACGTAAGTGTGCCTTCTTCCGCAGCCACGTACTGCCCACCCTGTCCATGCACTGCCTATCCTCCTGCTTCGACCCAAGAGCACCCAAGCTGGTAGCTTCTCACGCAAGTCTCTTCCCGAAGCATCGCCACAGTAGAGGGATTAAGGAATTTGCATGGTGCAAGGACGGCTTCGCGTGCCCGAACGTGGAACATTACGCGGCACTTCAACGAACGCGGGCGTACCTGGCTCACCGACCCAACGAAGAAAGGGACGCCCTCCCTGTAGCAGGCTTCCGTCGAAGGCCCCCCCGACAAACAGCCGTGGGAGAGGACATACTCTCGCAGATCGACGTGATGCTGGGCCGGGAATTCTTGTTGACGCATGATGTTGTGGTGGCGAGCGATGGGGGTTTTCTCGAGGACGAATCGCGCGGGTCCGCCGGAGTCAATTTCGGAACGATGTCCTTCGGCTGCCTGCTAAGCGGAACCGTGACCTCGAGCACGGAGACCGAACTGGCGGCAATGATGCTGTTGGCAACCGTGCTGAGACGGTGGGATGTCGCCCCCGAGAGGGTTTCGTGGTACAGCGACAGCGAAGCGGCCATCCTGCGAATCCGCCGAAAGGAGCCCGGTGACCCCGTGGCAGGCGTGGTCGGCGAGTATGTGCAGTGCCTCCGATGGGGTAAGGGACACGCCGACAACACCGACATCAACGGCGCAGATGAGGCGGCGACGCGGGCCCTCCAGGAGAGACTTCCGGTTCTGGACGTTGAGCTCCTGTATCGGAAGAACGGGGTAGGAGCTGTTTGCTGTTACGCCGCAGAGGACTTCCCGCAGCTGGAGAGCCCCTTTCGGTACGTGAAGCGCGTGTGGCAGTACAGCCGGACAAAGACGGCGACGAGGAGCATACGGGAACTTGCGTCGGCGGAGACAACGAAGGGGAGTACGCTCCGCTCCCTCGAAGCACTGCCCGGCGCCGTGGACCTCTTGCAAGCGATTATCCGGCGAGCGGTGATGCCGCGAGCCACCCGGATCGCCTGCAAGCGGTGCGCGGCGCTGGCCAACGCGCAACACGTCCTGCTCGCAGATGATGCGACGCACAACGAAGTGTCCGACATCCGTCACGCATACCCCACCGACCCGCCACAACTGAAGGGACTGCTCGCGGACTTTGCAAAGAAACGAAGAGACACGATCCGGCACGTGGCGAAACGCGTGAAGGTCCTGTGCGACGACCCGTTAGCGGCACGGTGGTCCTCGCTAGTTTTGAGATATCTCGAGTAAATCAGCACTGCGTCTTGTGTGGGGGGCAACGGAAGAGGAAGAAGTGGAAAGAGAAGGGATCGGAGCGGTAGGGAAAAGGGAGAGTGAATGACTAACGATATCAACGGAAGGAGAAAAAAAAAAAAAAAAAAAAAAAAAAAAAAAAAAAAAAAAACGCTAACCCAAACAACTTCCGCCGGTAGAGAAACCTCGCCTAAAGAAATCAACTGCCTTCGGGTAGGCTAGTCTGACACTAGTTGTCGTCGGGAAAAAAAAAAAAAAAAAAAAAGTGTGGATGCGTCAACGCAACAGTTTTTGAAAGGATAGCGAAAGAGCGAAGGCATATTTCTGTTACCCCTCTGCAAACACCTCGTGCCTCCAAGACACCGGCTCTTGGTACTGTTTAAAGTTTACTTTAACAACACAGGCCCCAGAGCATAAGCCCCATTTTCCGCCGACCGTGTTGCCGCCTGTGGGTGGCGTAGAGGCGCCTCAGCAGGGCCTCAGCTCCGCGGCTACCTTCGCTGGAGTAGTGTCCGGCGGGGCTGCAGCGCACGCCAACATGCTTCTGCTGATGATGGATGGTTGCAGTGCGGAGGACAAGAAGCTACCGTGGTCCATGCAGCCTCTCCAGCTTACTGTATCCGGAAACATGTACGCTGGGGCCGTTGTCGGGAACGTTCTACTCGTCATAATAGCGGCTCTCGTTTTTGGTGGCTTGTACTTTCTTATAGCCAAGTCGCCATTCCGCAGCGTTGTTAGCAGCCGTTTCCAACTCGACGACCCCATGGGTGTCATTCGGTTCCCTGCTGGCCCTATGTACGTTGCCTTGTTTTTGTACCAAGGCACAGTGTATGCCGCGATGCACCTTGTTTTCTACCCCCCGAACTTCTTCTGGGGTGCCATTGGTGTTGTAATCACCGGGCTCTGCGCCATGGTGCCTTTTGCGGTCTTCAGGATTGTAAGAGAGGGGGTGCCTAAGGATGCTTTTGTGATGCAGGATGACCAGCCGTTGACACAGTTCGAACTGTTCTTGATAGGGCCCGGCGAGTGGGTGAGTAGGAAGCGCAGTTTGTGTTGGGTGAAGAGGTGGTCCTCGATGATGCGCCCATTCACGGAGAAGTGGGCGCATTTCATCAGTTTCGACTTCATCGCGATGTTCCTCCTAGCGTGCGTCACTGTGCCTCGCACGGCATCTTTCATCGGTTGCGGGGCTGTCAAACTGCTGATTGCTTTGATCAACTGCTTGCAGCTGGGGGCCGACTTGTACTGCAGACCTCACAATCGATACCGGGATAATTGGGCGGATATCGCAAGGTTCTCCTTGCAGGCGGTCGCCTCGTTCGCGATGGCGATTGGGTACTTCACAGACGACCCCGTCTCTTCGATGTTCACCCTCGCGGTGTACCTGTTCCTGGCCTCGATGTTGTTCCTCATTCTGAAGCTGGTGTTCGACCTGGGGGCCGAGGTATACCTCCTGTTCAAGTCCCGCCGCCCGCGGTTGCAGGAGAAAGCGTGGTCCGAGGATGAGGGCGGCGAGATGATGACACCTTCGTTCGACCACAAAATGCTGCATAACATCCACTCTCCCCACGATGACCTCGAGAGCTCCGATTTATCCAGCAGCAAGAAGCTCGGTTATGTGATGAGCCCCCGCAGCGACCTCGACCGCATCGTCGAGGTCAAAGAATCGGATCTCGCGTACATCAGAACCGGGAGCGAGTACTTACCCCCGGCCCACCGCAAAGGATCCGACACCCTCGACTCCGTCCGCAGCAACCAGAGCCCGTCGCGGAAGACGAGCAGGCGAGTCAGCCGCAAAAACTCAGCGGCTTTGCCGCCCAGGGATACAGACGAGTTCCGCCCGCCTTCGAGGGTCAACAGCCAACTTAGAATCGCCCTGCCTCATGACTGCCGTAGCACGTCACCAGACGACGGGCTTGCCCGCAGTCCGACGGTCGGCTCACCGAGAAGGACGTCTCGCCGGAAAACGGCGCCCTCGTGTGATGTCAGGGAAGACCTTTCTCCCGAACCCACGAACTCCGCAGCCGGATCACCAGGTCCTCGGTATCCCACGCCGCAAGCGCGACTGCCCCCTGTTGCGAAGGCGCTCTCTCCAAAAGCGTCGACCGATGGGTGCGTGCAGAGTACCGACGAACCGTCGCAGAATGCACGGAACAGCAGGCGCACAAGCAGGAGGGAATCGGTGCCAGTCGACAAAATGGTGCCAATGGCCGCTCAGGAGTTCGTTTCGGTGGACGGGGAGCCGGCGGGCGGAGCTGGATTGGCGAGGCGAGCCTCGCGCGCAAAAGCTGGCGGGAAGGAAATCGCAGACTTGAATTTGGTACCAACGACGTCAGACGCCGAACTCTCCGGCTCCGGCTTGTCCGCCTGCAACTCAGGCAGTCCCGGTGACAAATCACTGTTTTCCCTCCGTCGCAAGCCGGAAGCGAACGCCGCCCGTACTGGCTGCCTCGAGTTATCGATCGGCCACGCGTCTTCCGATCCCGAATCGGCATCGCAAGGAGCGCAGCAAATCCCACCGTTGCCGCCTAAGTCCTCCTTCTGGAAGCCACCGACAGTCTCACCGGCGGCCTCTCCTAAGACCTTGGGCTCCCCTTCATTTCCTCAAACCTTTTCAAAACCTCCCAAAGCTGCATCGCCGTTACCCCGACCGTCACCCAGAAACGCGGAAGAGGATATAATCTAAGTGCCCTTTTCCTAATCCTCCTTGCGCTCGAATACAGTTAGCCTCCGCGAACAGAAAGCGAAGGGCGAGAAAACGATATGTGAGGACAGCCTAGCTGTTATCGATACACTATTCAACACGCGGGATCGTGAGAGTTGAATTGCTAGTTTGGCCATCCAGCTCATTGCCATAGTGAGGTAGGAGTGCTGATCTGGCAACTCTGTGGTCGTGCCCTATGCCTGCCGACTGAGCTCGTACTCTGTCTGTAAACCGGAAACGATATGATGTTAGGCTGCCCTCACGTATCTGCATAAGCTACAGCCAGAGATCCATCTGCTTAAAAGTGTGTCATGTCCCCCCCGCTTCCGGTTTCGTGGAACACTCGTCGGCTCGATAAACGACGTAAGGGTGACACTATTTGGTTACCGACTTTTTCACAACGCAACTCAGTCGTTACAAAAAAGGGAAGAAGGAAAGATTCCTCGTGCTTCGCTGCACTGAGTGATTCGGGGAACGAACAAGAATTGATGAGAAAGCCTTTCACTTTTTCGCTTGCAGGGCCTCCCTTTCAACTCTAGAGTCTGCGGCACGATAAACAGTTCTTGTGTCTTTCGCTTCTTTGCATTAGATGGCGATTACTGGTCCTCTGTTCTGTCAGTAGGCGAGAAACGTCGCGACCCCAACAGTCGCATCCATTCGCTTAATTGCTAGAAGCCGTGAAGTTTCTTCAAGCTAAAAGATATGGACGAGACGGTCCAAGGCTTAGCCATCAATGACAACCTTCCGACCATCGGTTGGTGTTTTTGCTACAGGCCGGTGTCGCTCTCTTTTTCCTTGTGGGCGGTAATTGTGCATCCGGTCGTCTACCAAAGACCCTCTTCGCGCACCACACGGGTCTCTTTTCTTCGCGCGCGAGCAAGATCGTAGCTACCGTGAGATCGAGAACGAATCTGGTCGTTCTCGATCTCTTTCAAGTTTATAGCAACCGAGCAACTCGTACCGAGAGGCTAAAGTACAGGACCTAGACTTGACTTTGGTTGCACTTGCGGAGCCCACACACTGCTTCAAAGCGGGAAGACACAGCGATCCCACAGCACACTGCGGCCTCTGGCCTGCTGTCGTCTCGGATGCTCTGCTCGCTTCCACGCATGAAGAGTTCCGACTTTGGCATGACGATTGTTGCCTAGACAATCTATCTCGTACCATGGCACGAACTTGTTCGTATCTATGTGGCGTCTGCGAGCATTCGTTTTCTAATACTTCCCGAAGTGATTGAAAGTACAGCAGCTCTCTCACTCACCTTCCTTGAGGAAAAACGAAAAATATGAACGAAACCCCGTTTCAGCTAGCCTTATCTAAACAACAGCGAACCCGTTGACACGAAGATATGATATCAAAAAACGAAGTGCCTGCACACACTCGCGCCCTTCGTGAATAAAGATCATCATTCATTCGCCTCCTCACTTAGGTTCTGTCCTCAACCAACATTTCTTTCAGTTTCGTCTGCCCCCGTCTATATAAGGCGTCCGAGTATCCAACCAACCCATGTCGCTCTTCATCCTTATGCTGCGGTGCTGACTGCCTTTGGTTGTTGATGTGTATCTGACGATTTCCTCAACATGCAGTCAAGGAACGGGAATCGATCATTCTGCTAGGTCTTCGGAATGAGTAGCTTCAGTAGCTCAACACTGTTTGCTTTTTTGAGATACCGCCTTGAAGCCTCTAATCCATTCGAGATTTGATTTTTCGCGTTTTCCCGTTTTGCGTTTCTCTCGTCATCCCCCCTCGTTCATAACCTGCGGGTGCTTTCCTTTGTTGTTTCAATCATCATTCATCGCTCGTACGTCCTGTCTGACGCCTGATAAGTCGAACGGGGGGATTGTCTCTCTCTTTCGAACACTGAGCGCGAAGCGATGGCAATAATATTATTAGTGAGGTGGACATGAAGAGTGGACTGCTGAAGTGTCGCAAGCTCCCACAGAATAGAAAACCTTTTGCATGAGAGCAATCCGCTCAATTTGCTGTGCTCCGAGCAGCGTCAAGAAAACAACGCGACCTGCTCTGTGTTACAGACGTGAAGCTTTGTTTGCCTCGAGGTGTGCAGCAAAACCCAGAAGTCGTCAGTAGAAAGGAATCCGGCAGAGAGCGCCCTCGAAGACGTAAAACTTTACTCAAGATGTTTGCTGCTCATTCAAATCATGAGTCATTGCCCAGGGAAATCTTGCATCAAAACTGTTCCTGGGTAGAGGCAAGTTTTCGCTGAAGCCCATTTTTTGAGTGGGCAAAGAAAACAGATTGAAGGTGCTACCCGCGGCTCCAGGTTCTTCCGGTCCTTTTTCCTTTTGTGCCTGAAATGAAATGTCAGCTTGAACCTAGTACGAACAAGGGAGAGCCAATGGGTAATTAAACCACAATAAACGCTACAATTAACCCGCAAACCCGCAACTAAACCACAGCATGTCGCTTCACCAAAGCGGTGGTGACTGTACCAATGGCACTGGACCCAGCCGATTTGCCATGATTGAGATACCGACCCGCTTGGGTACCTCCGAGACGAGCTCGCTCTTTTCAGTGAGTCGTCGAAGCTTCCGTATCGGTATCACTCTGTTACCACGCGGGAGCGACAACCGGGAAAACAACAACAATCTGCGTTGCGTCTTATAGAGTATCGTAGAAGACACAGGAAAAAAACGCGCGATGCGCGGCTATCAGGCAACGGAAATGTTTGTCAAAGAGGTCACCAGACTTCTGGAGACCTCAGCAAAAGACAAACAAAGGAGTTCCTGTTTTGTTGTTTATTCTTTTCTTTTTTCTTTTGCGTGCCCCGTAAAGGTTCTGGAGATGTACCGGCGATTCTCGCAATAGACCATTCCCCTATTGCATTGCTGCCAAACGGAAAAATCAAAAAGAAACAGGCGAAAGGGGTTTTCAGCGTGTCGTGTCGACCTTGTTATTGTTGATGTTGCAGATCTGTAAGGCCAGTTGAAAGAAGTGTGCCTAGCACGCAGATCATCGATAATCGGCATCCATAGCATTTTAAGGGTCTTCTGCGTCAGCAAGAAGAAGAGGATGCAATAATATATTTTGAAGTGGGGACTGGAAGTTATCGGGAAAGACGGCCCTGCACAGGAAGTTGCCACAGAAGGGGGTAGACCTGTGAAACCCCTCCTTGAAGAAGAAGAAAAAGGCCGCTCCTGGTCCAGGAACGTGACGGTCCACCGCTTGCAAAACCTGAGTCGGGGGCAACACAGTGTCACAACCCCGTCCGCTCTACCCTGTCGCTGACTGTCTCGACGAGCCTGTGTTCAGCGCGACCGTGCCTGACACGACACAACAATCATCACCTCGATGACGGAAGAACCAATCCTTACTAGCAGGGGGAAAATGGTCCACAAGTCTGGCAAGATTTTTAGTACTAACAATCTTGTGGGTTGCCCTTCAATGTATTGTGCAGGCTAAAAAGACGTAGGCAGCGTGTTTTGGTGGTTGATCAGAATTCCTTACCTGAATACACACAGGGTAAATAGGCAACCGGCACGCACAAACAAAACGAAGCGCCTGTCTTTTTCTTAAAGCAATCGAAAAAAAAGCTACCCGCAAAGTCACCAGACATCATCATGAATCGTCGACGGCGTGCAAAAATGAACTTAGAAAAACTGAGTCTGACGCAGCAAAACCCCCCCTTTTGACCCGGCGTCTCCAGACCTGCGCGGTGCACGCCCTGTGCGACGTGAGGGAAAATCAGAGCCTCTCCCTCTTTTTGTTTTTGATTCTTTTTCCTTTTCTGGGTTCTCTTTCTTTTTGCTTTCGTCTCTTCCGAGCAGAACACAGTGTTCATGGTTCTCTCTCTACTTTCGAGACGTAACAATCAGCCAGTGGACGGGCACTTGCGGCCTCGAGCGTGTACAGTGATTGTCTGTAGTTCATAAAGTAGCTGTTTGAAGAGATTGTTCACATTTTTCTGGTGTCCTTTGATCTCATCGCCAGTACGAGGCCAAGAATTGAAGGAATCGAAATATTAGCGTTCTTCCTTACTGTGCTCGACTGGGAATATACGCCTTGCCTGCACGAAACCACGGAAGAGGAAAAGGTAGGATTAAGCAACTTCTTGCAGTGTCAATGCAAATCGGTCAAGTTCGCGAGAACTTAGGCTCTTCAGAAGCCAGCAGGTAATTTCAGTACGCAGGCAACGAGAAGCAAGCGAACAAATACAAAGAGAAGGAAAAATAGAAAGGAATTCAAGAGCACACACTTCAAACAGCTTGGCACCCCAGAGTCCTTTCTGCGGAGAAACGACTTGGACTAGAGAAAAGAAGGCAACAGCGAATTGCCACCGAAATAATTGCCACCGCAAGGGAGGGAGAAAGGCACCCCCATGACGAGATAAGCCGCGCCGGTTGCTGAAGAACGAACAGCTGATACGAAGACGTTGCGCGGAGGAAGGACCTGGGAACGGAAAGATGGCTAGCGATGCACCGGGCCGCAAGGCAAAGAAGGTGCAGGAGTTCATGGCGAACCAGCCTGACGTTCTTTGCTGCAGGTTCAGCACAAATGAAAACGAGACTCTTCTCGCAACTGGAGGTACAGACCACCGTGTTGGTGTGTGGAAGAGTTATCCATCGAGATCTGCCTGCGTTGCGAGTCTAGAGGGCCCTGCGAGTTCTGTCACTGCATGCGTGTTCTCAACCTCACCTGGCATGCAAGAGACTCAAAGCGTCGTAGCTGGCGACAAACGCGGCGTCCTCCGCCTGTGGGATATCCGCAAGCAGGAGGAGACCCGCGTGTACGCAACGACTTGCCACAAGGCCATCGTCACCAGTGTGGACTACCACCCCTTCGGTGATTTCTTCGTTAGCACATCGCTGGACGGGAACGTAAAGGTCTGGGATTTGCGGAAAAAGACGTGTTTACAGACGTACAAGTATCAGGAGGGCAAGCGCAACGGACACCCTGGCGCATGGCAGGTCCGTTTTTCTCCCGATGGGCGGCTAGTGGCAAGTGGCAACGCCGACGGGACCGTCGTCTTGTGGGACCTTACGAAAGGCCAGAGGCTCCAGGTTTGATTTCGTTCACCTTTTTCGTGTGTTTTTCCGGCTGTCAACGTCGACGCCGTGACCCTCGGTGACGGGGCCGCGGCCCGCACCGCGCCTCCGACGGAACAACCTACGCCTAGTGAGGCGACCGGAGCTGCTCGGAGAGATGTCCCCTGCAATCCAACTCGTCTCTCTCTCTCTCTCGGAATTGTCAGCGCGGTAGCGATGACAGCGAGAACACACATAGGTGAGAGGAGAGAGGCACTGCTAAGGCGTGACAACCCCGTTGATCGATTTTGCGGTAATCGCCCCAAGAGTAAAGATCCGAACGAGACCTCCCTCTTCTTTGCACAACGGTCATTAGGGGACGAACCATCACCAGATGCTCGACATTTCAGAGAATTCGACTTTGAGAAAAAGCGTTGCATCCATGATCGAAAGGTTAATTTCTGATGCGCGTCAAAGACTCCGGAATCGTTCGTGAAAATTGTACTTGGCGCTTCTTATACAGTACTTTCACCACTCACGCAGACCTTGCAGCACCACACGGAAGCCATCACCACTTTGGACTTCCATCCGCTGGAATTTATTCTCGGCGTTGGGTCTCGTGACGGCACTGTGTCGTACTGGGACATCGACAAAGGAAAGAATCATCTCCTGGCGTCCTCTGCGAAGGCAAGCGAGAGCATAGACCGCGTCCATTTCTCGCCGGATGGCTCTGCGCTGCTCTCGTGCCGCGAAACCGGCCTCGATGTCCTCGGCTGGGGAAGCGTACCTTTGCACGATCAGGTCACTCAGAGCTGGGGCCGAATAGGTGCCATCACGTGCTGCAACTCAACCAAGGTGTGGTTTGCTTTGTCCCCAGTAAGTAGTAGTGTACGGTGCTTCCGCCACGTATTGAAGATTAGGGCGCCTATCTTCCATTTTAATCAAGTATGTTGTGAAGCGACTTCCGGAAAGATGGTCCCTGCACGCTACCGCTTACAATTATGACTAGTCATGTGAGTCTCTTCTTGCTTGTCAACGTCCAAGCGAGGTTTCCCTGCCGCTGCGACGGATACCTAACGCCGAATCTTCTACGGTGTCACCACCCAACTGACAACCACCGTCAACCAAGTTACTAGAGTATCGGAAATAAAAAACACAGACGATGTACACTGCAAGTTACGACAAGTCGTTCGTATCGATCCACGCTGTGCAGCTGTCGACGCTGGCGCCCTTCAAGTCCGCTGGTACCGGGGTTCCTTCTTCGGCTGCGAAGAGCGCCCCTGTGCCGCAGAAGGCAAACCAGAACCAAGTGGGCCAGCCAAGCGGAGGACACCAACAAGGGGCGCTTCCCGTGTTTCCGGTAACAGGAGATGACAACGGCAACGCAGCAGTTCAACGACAGCAGCACATCGGTGGAGCTTCATCGCTCGACGTGAACGGGGAGCACAGGCAACGCGATCGAGACGCACCACCTCCGGCGCAGGTGCAGGCTGTTGACGCTCCGCTACCTCCGCCTACGGGGCTGCCTACGCCTGCAAGCCACGTGGCCCACAAAACACGCGAATCCGACCGTAGTGAGCGAGAACGCAGCAGAGCCGACTCAGCGCCCACCCGGAGCCCGGGCGCTCACGTTCTCAATCCCGGCTCTGCGCAACCAAAAGAGGAAGTCGTTTTGCCCCGTTCACAATCGATGCTGCATCCGCCAGCCCGGCAAGCAGGCAGCAAGGCGACCACCGCTATCTCAGACGCCGCTTTTGGCAGAAGAGGTGTTTTGCCTCCAACATCCGCATCTAAGTACCACGACCTCACGGAGCCCCTTCGTACTGCAGAAGCGACCCCGCAGCTTCTGGCTGTACAAACCAGTCAAGACTCTCACGCGGTTCACAATGTACGCCAATTTCTATTCCCGTCAGTAATAATAATTAAGGATGGGGTTTTGCCAAAACGACCACAAACCTTCCAGGAATTGTCAAGACGATCTACAAAGCTTTGAAAAATTGCCAAAATGACCTCAATACTGGAATTTGGAATTGTTTTGCCACTTGCAAGTGGCACACCCGTGTTCACGGCTGCAACACGCAAGATGACCCAGACTGACTTCTCAGAAGCCGCAGCTACTACTGGATGTGTCTGTGCAAATTGTGGCTACAAATCGCGGCTGGCAACACGCGTGTGCAGTTGTTTTTGTGCAACCACTCTATCTACAAAGGTCACCTTCGCTTCTGGAACACGCTTGTGCAACTTCATGCATCATTGTTCTTCACCTTGCGAGCGGCACACCTTGGTCTTGGAAAAAGACCCGCTATGTGGCTCTAGCCTCCCCACTGCCAGGCGCAGCCGGCGCATCATTTAACGTTGGACTCACGTTTGACATGGACTTTGCAAACGAACCGTTAGTCAAGCGTTCAAATGTTCTAACGTTCAAAGTCCGGGGCACATGCCACGTTACTGTACCTCTGTGGACACTCCTGGACTTGGGGCGGAGCAGGACCCTATCACGGATCAGGATTCCGTGTTAGCGAGTCGGTCGGATTTCGTGCAGCACGCAACAACGGTGGCCATGCACTACGCCCCGTTGACGAACACGAGATACCGCCGCCCGGTCGTCAAGTTGCATCACACTATGCCCTATTTTGTTTGAGTTGTTGCGTACACAAAGGGTCGCTCTACGCATGTCGCTTCGTCGTGGTGTGCTCATGCTAAGCTAAGCACAGAATATTCAGAATTGTCATGATTGCGGAGGGCCGAGCTGAGTCTCGGCAGTTTGCAGTCGTTGCCGCCCACAACATCCTCTTTCCACAGATTCTGTCGATGCGGTTGATGCACATTCGGGTCATCCGAGCTCTTTGGGCGCGGGAACCCCGCGATGCGGTGCAGCACCTCATTGACTCGTACCGGGACGACCCTACCATTGCCGCAGACTTCCTCACGACGCTGACGCAGAGTGACATCAAAAGGTCACTCACTCTCGAGCTCAGCTGGTATGTACCTTCTGTTGTGCTTTAGAAGGGGTGAAGTAGATACGAACGAAGAATGCACGAATAGTGTCGCGTCGAGTGAGTATTAGACCAAAGCTATATCCTTAAACATACACAGCATGCTCATTCCAGTCGCGGCGGACCTGCTCCAAGATTGTTTCGAGACATACATGCGGGCAGCAGTGCAAGCAGCATGTGTCATCTTCGCCATTTTTGGCGGTCATATTCATCGTGCAAACCAGCAGGTATTTTCTTTTAGTCTCATACGTACTCTGAAGCTTTTCGTTTGTTCGTAGTAGAATGAAATAGCTTGGATTGGAATGCAAAGAATCTGTGACGATAATCTGCAGCGCCGGCGTCGCCGTCATCCCTAGGACGTGAAGTGTCATGCTGCCTCTTCATCGTCTTGATCGTCGCGTTCAGGCGCGCGCTTGGCGCTCCTCTTCTCCTTCGCCTGCTCCCGGTTCCATCTGTTGCGCGTCGATAATTTCCTCTTTTCGCACTTCGGCGATGGTCGTGTCGTCTTCAATGGAACTGCCGAGGTCGATCGTCGCTTCTTCGTTCGTGTCGCTGTGTCGTCTTTTCTTGAACCGCTCTCTCTCGAGACCGGGTTTCACACTTCCGGGCTTCCACTTCGTCTTCTGCTGCTTCCGGCAGTACCAGCACCACGTTGGCGCGATTGACCTCCTTCGGCGCCGGACTTTTGGGCCGCCTTCTTCGTCGTCGATCCGACTCCTCTCGCCACCGCAAGCCCTCGATGTGACCCTTCCGACATCACTGTTTGGACTTCCGGCTCTTCGTGCCTTCTGCAGTGCTAGCACGATGGTATCCCGGGTCGTGCCTTCTGCAGTGCTAGCACGATGGCATCCCGGGTCGTGCCTTCTGCAGTGCTAGCACGATGGTATCCCGGGTCGTGCCTTCTGCAGTGCTAGCACGATGGCATCCCGGGTCGTGCCTTCTGCAGTGCTAGCACGATGGCATCCCGGGTCGTGCCTTCTGCAGTGCTAGCACGATGGCATCCCGGGTCGTGCCTTCTGCAGTGCTAGCACGATGGCATCCCGGGTCGTGCCTTCTGCAGTGCCAGCACGATGGCATCCCGTGATCGAGGCATCGGTGAAGATGGTTGTTGCAGCATTCCGCCGTCGTCCCGCACGCGGCGCCATTCTGTGCTCCGCGCCTTCCGACTCTCCGCCGCGTCGTCTTAGGCCGCCCATCTTGTCGCTCGTCCGGCCCGCTCTGCCCTGTACGTGGGAAAGAGGTCCATCCCACGCCTCACCGGTGGACGCGTGCCTGCTGTCCTCAACTGCGTCTCCAGGACTTCCATCGTCTCCACGCCGCAGCGGAAAATACGCCTCATCTCGTACCCACTGAGGCATGGTGATGCTGCCACCGTTCTCAACGAACCAATCTTCCCAGCCTCTTCCCCGGCAGGAGCGGAGCAAATTTCTCTACGTTCGAATTAAATAGAATGGACTGCTTGTCCACCAGACTGTGTAGAACCTGTCCGTTATAATTCATAAGAGTCACATACAGGGAGGCGCACAGAAGCGACAGTTCAAGTACATGGCGCTTGCAGATTCTTTCAGGAGCATGCGACCCAGGTTGAAGCACATAGCAGAAAACTCGAGAATGACAGGCACAGAAGCTGCCAAGCTCTTGCGAGACATGGAGGGCGTGTAGAGGTGCCATCGACGATGGGCCAGCGCTTTTGCTAGCCTTGTTAAAAAAGGCGTTTTGTGACCCGGCATCGACGAGCACACTGGCCAAATGATGTTGTCTGGATTTTCCAGCAGACTGCTTCGAATTCGCACGAATTCGCACTATTTCACACAACAGCAGCTGAGGAAGATGCCAGTGAAACACCGACCTTACTCAACTGCAGATACGTGGTCACCCAGACCACCAACAGAATTGATTGTATCGTTGATAGTCCCTTCAACATTGCCTACTTAGATCCTTGTCCGCGAATCATCCGCGCAGGAAGCATGCAGAATGCGCAGGTTGAACAAAGAATTTGCCATCCAGTGCATGAAGATATGAGAGTATCATGCAGTGGCTTCATTGTCGTTGCTTGAATGTCAACGAAGTAGCGGCCGTTCCGTTGACACGGCGGTGCCTGTTTTTTTTGGCTCCTCGAGCGGCCCAACTGTGGCGTACTTCCACCCGAGCAACGAGCCAGAGATCGCCAAAATCCATCTTGTTGTATTGCTGAGCGACTCGCCCGACGATATGGGGTTCGAAGAATTCGCTCTCTTGCCTTTGCAGCCGCTGCCGAGATCTGCGTGTTCACCGTATTACGAGCCCAATTTAGCATTTCCTTCCTTGCTACTAGACATAGAAGACTTCTCCTTGCCCCTTCCCCCTAATTAGCGGAGAATGTTAAAAAGCAACGGCAATCCTGAATACCGTGATTTGGTGAAACAAGGCAGGTGTGAGTGTTGCTACATGCGGGAGCTAGATCAGATGGTGAGGAAGCCAAAAGGGTTGCCACATCAACCCGAACAGCTATGGCTCTTTTCAAAGCGGGATGGTGACTGCATCCATCAAAAACATGCCATCCTCGCCAGTGTAGAGTAACTCTTTTGCCCTCAGTTCCATCGCCAACCCTTCTCTGCATCAGACGGTTCGTTTATTTTGCTTGCCTATTGCGACAACTGTTGGGCACTTTGAAACCAAATGCCCTGCAAGCACACCGCAACGTATTGTGCAATGGATTCTGAGCACTCTGAGCCGCTAGGCCTCGTTCTACTCTCCTCAAGCAAGGACAAGAACGTAAACGATGGCCTCACTGTGAACGGCTTTTTACTGCATTTGGAGCTGCTCAGGGTATCAGGGACACTACTGACGTGTGCCTCGGCGCCTGTCAACCAACGAAGCTGATTTTTTTTGATTTGAATTGAAGATGCCATCCGCGAACAGTGGGTGAACGGGGTGGGAAGGGCGAAGGGGGGTGTCTGCCCCCGGCAGCAGCGACCATGCGAGCCATCATGGTAGCCCACGAGTGCGGAATCCCGCAGTGGCACTGGGAGGTCGACAACAAGGAAGAGTTGCTGAAAGCTCTGCGAGCAGCGCAAGAGAAGGCAAAGGACATCAGCCATGCCCGTGCCGTCGCCGCAGTGCAGGAGACAGAACCTTCCCCCATCCTGAAAAAGTTCGCAGAAGTCGTGCTCGTCGTTCGCCCAACCATCCGCAACGTCGAAGAGACACCGGCTGACGAAGAAGACATCGAAGGCACCGGCCTTCCAGATCTCGAAAACGAAGACCCCCTGCTAGGTGACGAAGCCTGGCGCATGTTTGTCCGGATCTTGACCAAAAAGCCGACTTATTTCACTCACTTCTCCACCGAAGCGGAAATGGTTGCCATTAGCCTCGAAAACCCGCGCCTGCAAGAGTTTCTTGACCCTTACATCACCGGAGGTGAGCTCAGTGTACGCAAGCTTGCAGAAAGCAGCAGCGCGACCGCCTTTTTTACGACCCCAATCATGAGCCTCGTCTGCGCTGTCTTCGCGGTGGCGAATGATTACATACGAGCGCACCAGGTGAGGGGTTGCCTCCCAAGACTTGCCTCAGGCGAGTCGTTCATGGTGAACAATGGTGTGCCGGCGGCTTCTATCATTACGGTCGGTGCCATGCGGTGCGCGATAGAGAGGTTGCATTGGAAGCAGTCATTTCGCACGGAGGACGGGACCGTGAATACCGAGGAAAACAACGTGTTTTTTGCGATCGTTTCAGACGAAGGTGAGTCCTCAGAGCTGCTTCTCCGGTTGGTCCGATTGGTGAAGGAGGCAACCGACATGGCCGCTGGATCAATCGCCCGGATTACGATGCACGGTGGTTACACCAGGTTCACAGCGCCTCAACCGGCCTTGGGATGTGTTGTTCGTGCCTTGTTGCATTCGTTGAATAATATCGACATTCCCTCAATGTCCACGCAAGGCGTCGTTTGCCTTCAACACTTTTCGCCTTATCCAAACCCAATCAAAGACCCCACGACATCCCTCCTCCTCGACACCATCGAAGCAACTCTCCGTTCTGTTGACAACGTTCCAAACGGAGTCCTGAACAGCTTCGCAGCATCCACGTCGAGTCGACCGAATGTAGTTGTTCACTGTCTCGTGTTCGTCAACAGCAAACTGGTCTGCTGTCACACCCGCAAAGGGAACAATCCTCTCACCGCCACGGATGTCTTTCTTCTCTCCTCCTACGTTCAAGGCATATTTGTAGGTGCCGATGGCAAAGCATACGACCCTGGCCATGGGTCTGCATGGGATCCCTTTGCCCGAGGTTCCGCGAAGAAAGCGCAACACGACTCAAGCGATGCTGCGTCGTACGTAACGGACGCAGAGGTGCAGCAAGCCGAGGTCGTGCTTTCCGAATATGGCATCAACCGCCTTAACTACAAGTCGAAGGAAGGTGTTGTCAAGGCGCGGCTTATGACCCTGCAAAGGCATAACATGGGCACCAAGGCGCGAAAGCTGCAACAAGCTTGGTCTGTGCTGGTGTCGTACGGCATGCAAAAGAGCGGCGGTGACTCGATGCTGGCCGAAGGCGGAGGCAACGCCGAAGACTCGGACCTGTCTGACGCTACGCCAGAGGATACGCAGTTGAAGCCCAGAAAACAACCCTCGAATTTCTCGTTTTCCCGCCCAATTTCGCCATCTTCTCTCGTCGACGGGTCGCGCAGCAGACTCACAGGCCCAGTTCGTGCTGCGTTTGACGGCATCCACCACATGTCCGGCGCGTCGCGTGACATTGCATGGTATCGTAGGAGTTTCTTCGTAAACACTGAGTTGTAAAAACCCTATAAAACATACTGACAGTGATTCGTTTCACGAGAGCAACCATCGAAAAGACCGTCGGCGCACTCGTGATACTTATGTTGTCTCAACGCCCAAACAAAAAGTACGCAAATGCAGGGAATACGGGAGTGGATGACGAGGCTCTCGTCGTGCCGCTTGTGCATATTAGTTTCACTCAATCCACCCCCCTGCCCCCCCGCACGCAACCAGACTCCACTTGCTTACACATTCGGTGTACGGGTTCTTCTTAATGCATGGCCGTTGAAAGTTATGGGCAGGGCTTATATATGAATAGCAAACTTGGGCCGTCTCCCAAGTTTACTGTTTACCCGAAAAAAACTTGGGCGGGCGCAGTGATTATCCTGCATGGTTAAAAAAATATTTCTTCACCAAAAAAAAAAAGGTATTCTCAAACAGGCCGGTTAAAAAAGGTTTTTTAACCACAGGAGTTTCTGGTGAAAACTTTTTTGTGCTTGCAAGGTCAGAGGCAAGGAGGCTACAGGACCCGCAAGACCCACAAGTGGGGTCTACAACCCACAAGGTGGCGAAGCAGCAACACGCCCACGAAGGTCGCATGCCAGGCTTCCAGGTCATCAAAAAAACCTCGCTCAACGCGGAAAAAAAACTTTCCGGCCATGCTACAGACTTTTTAACCATGATTTTCCCGTATTTCGGGGATTAGAATAACCCCTGGGCGGGCGGGAAAAAAAAAAATGATAATCTTCTGAACAGGCAGTTCTTTTTTTGGGTGTTGGCCAGGGTTAGTCAGGCACCACGCCACCGAAGAAGCGGGCGAGATTCGATGGCACACTCGCTGGCTTTTTAGCTCCAAATGCAGAACCTGCTGGGCATGCTCGAGCGCGCCCAGGAAGGAGGAGAAGTGTCAGCAGCTCAAGTCGAAAGCGCAACATCAGCCAATATTCGGGTTATCGCACCTACGACTGCCACTCTAGCCGACTTCATGAAACAACAACTCGCTCCCAGAGGATTCGCATACCAATCGACGCATGCAGGAACTATGTGCGGGAATTATGCAACATCGCAGAGAAGTCTAGATTACGTAGACCTCTGTCTCCGTGGTGTCTTGTATTGACCGGAGCAGGTGCTGGCGCCAGGAAAATAGTTCGGGGCTAACGTTCTCAGTTGGAACACAAACAGACCCTGTTGCCCCAACGCCCTTACCCGATCTTCTTGCCGCATAGCGTTCTGACTGCCAAGTTGGCACCTGGCCGGGCGAGCATGACACAGCAGTGTCCAACGTGAGACGAGAAGCGTCGGAAACTTCTGCCAAAAGGCAACATTCCAACTGCCCAAGTTTCACCCACTGCACTCCCAACTTTCCCGCCAAATCTCTCCGACCCATAAAAGTCCCTGGTTATGGGAGTCTAAAAGAAATATTCCTTCGAAGAAACTCTGCTCATCTCTCTTTATTCTCAGGATAGTTGAGACCTGATAGCTAAAGCCATCCAATCTGCTTCGCACCTTTTTTTTTTTTTGGCAGTTCGCCGGTCTTTCTTTCGCCGTATCGTGGTTCTTTGTTCAAGGTAACATCTTCGAAAACAGGTTTGATGGAATGGGCGCAGAACCAGAGAGCCGGGAGAAAGCGGAGGGCGAAGCAGATGGCGACAGCACCGCGGTGCCAGTTGACGAGCTCTTTGAAGAAGGCACCGTCCCGCCTGGGGAGCCGTATGCGGCGCAGCAAAATGTGCAAGAAAAGCAAGCGCCGTCTCTGCCCAGTCTACGGGTGCTCCATCTTCAGCAACGGCCGCAACAAGAGGAGCGTCGGCCGTTCGCCGTTTTTGTGGACAACCTGGCCAACGACCTTTCGGAAACCGAAGAGTCGCTTGCTAAGAAGCGTGCGGTCGAAATTGAGCAGAAATTTGGTTCCATCCGCATCTGCTTGGTAGAGGAACTAACTCACAACAAAGCAAACGGCACCGTGTCCATCCAACCAGAAGAGGTTCTCCCGCGCATGCAGCGGCTGCGGAATACCATGCGCTCTCAGCTGACCAACATCCTTGACTACATCACAACGCTCGAAAAAACGCACTTCAACCTCGTTGCCAGCGGGACGTACCTCGAACAGTGTCCTGGACTAGTTCATTTTGTCCTGATCGATCGAACCGCCCACAATCGCGTTATATCGCCGCTAATTGTTCCGATGCGTGCCGAAGGCATCGACGGTTTTCGTCAATTCTCAGCCGAGCTCCAATCGGCAACAGAGGAAGGCCTCTTGCCCAGGCTGCGGCAAATGTTTAACACTGCACACCTTCTCGTCAAGAAGGGATTTACCGAAGGTCTTTGGGGCGACTCAAGCATGCAGTATTACCACAAGATCTGGATTGAGTCTGACGGTGATGAAATAGCGATCGACCAAGACATCCTGTCCACAATTCAAGTCAGGCCGTGGGCCATTAAAGATCACCTCGAGGCGCTTGGTCGAAAGTCAGTCAAGTGTTACGAGTTGTATGTCATGTATTTGGGCATCATCCCGCCGAAAGCTGTGGAAGACAACAACAAAGCGCTGCTCAGCATTCTTCTTCCCCAAAATGACAGAAGCAACACTCAGTCTCGTGAGTACTAGCAACTGTCTCGATCGGGTCCAACGAGGCCCAACAGTCGACTTTACCGCATGAGGTCCCACATGAGAGCAAAGCTTTTCGACTCGGCTTTCCGCCCTTCTTCGCGAAGGCGAAAACATTTGGAGTACAATATAATGCCTCGGTGGTCCACGAACTCTTTCGCTCTTCTCGCAGCTTCTCCCTTGGGGAAGTTGGCAGCTGCTTGGGAGCTTCGGTGATCCACATCTCGCAGCGGAGGAAGGCTAGTGAAAAAATAATGAGGATGCTCCACAAAAGACGGTGTGTGGTTTGATTGAGAGCAGTTAGCAGCGGAAGCCGGATACTGATCTCGTGGTTCGGGCCCCTTTTGTATGTACCAATCCGCTGTCTGTGTCCCTGTAGCGACACTGCACACAACTCTTAGCTGCTTGCAAGCCCCCATGAGTTACAAGATGCGGTCAGCGAACGTATTTCTAAAGTTTCCTTGCCGCCACTAGGCTCTAGAAAAGGCTGGCGCTCCAATTCGTTTTCTTCCGGCGGACAACACTCCCAGTCCGTTTGTTCAGTCGCAGCCGGATCCCGGCCTTTTTCAACCTTTCGCTGCCAAGGTACTTGCTACCCTTATCGAGTGACCATAAAAAGATGCAGGACTTGTCAGATCGTGTTTGAAGAAGCACGGTCAGTTGAAGCCAGCCTGTGGAGAAGAAGCGCGGCAGCACAGGTATTGATGCGAGGGCCTTATCCCGGCATCTGAGCACCCCCGTAGTGGACGGCATTGGAAGCTTGAATACAAATGCTACTCGTGTCACAACCAATGTAGATTGCCTCTCGTGAAATGGATCTGTTTTCGGCCACTTCAGTAGTAAATTTGTTGTATTAGTGTGTGGGCCTTTGAAGCGTGGATGATGCCTCTCGCGCTGCTCCCCTTGGGGTTCCTGGCTCATGCCAAAGTGCCGCCGCCCGGGTTAAGGGTTTGCGGCATCAGGCGTGGGCCAGGGTCAGGGAGGCTGTTCGGAGGGGTCACCACCCCATTTGTTGTATTAGTGTGATTGTCAGGCCTGAGCAACGCACTATACTTCAGTAGTTGGCGGGTCGCAGTGAATCCGGGGCTCAGCCAATGTCAAGCCGCAGCAGGCAGTTGTACCGCCAACGAGACCATCATGACGCCCTCATTCTCTGAAAGCGCTAGTTGCGAATCACAAGCGAAACGTATTTGAATGTCTTAGCGAGCATTGCTCCCCTGGCCGGCAGAACCTCAGGTTTATAGGTGCGCTACCCCCCCTTCTCCGTCAAAGTGGAAACAATCAGACGCAATCGGCTCGAAGAGCCGTGTCGCACGCGACACGGCGGCGAGGCCGTTCGCGAAAGAGAGCCCTGCGATTGTTGGCGATAGGGACACGTGGTCTTCTTAGCGTGACCCGTTAGACTACTGATTGTCTTAACACCGTGCAATGAGAGTCGTCCTCGTTGCGCACGAGTGCGGCGTTCCACAATGGCACTGGGAGATCGACAAGAGCGCAGAGCTTGCAGAAAACCTTGCTGAGGCCACGCACCGCCTGCGTGACATGAATAAGGATACGGTTCTCAATGCGCTTGCGGTGGTTCATGCAAAGTATGGGTCCGACCCACCATCCTGGATTGCGGCTGCTGGTGAAGGCGCTATGATCGTGAGCAACACCCTCGAAGCGAGCCGTTTTGGCATCGAAGATCAACCGACAGTTGATTCGAGCTGGGCGGCGTTTTCCGAAGCCGTAGAGCGAAATGATCGTTTTTTCCAGAATCTCGCCGAGAAGTGCACTGCAATGGCAGTGACGCTGGGGATCCCAGAAATTGGCGAATTTGTCGACAGTCTGAATGAAACGGTGGGTGGCCTGGCCAGAGACGTTTGCGAAAAGAGTGTTCTGGAGGACGTCGACACCAGCGTGCTGACAGCACCTCTGTGGGACTTCGGATGCGCGGTGTTGGCTGTCTGCCAGGAGTATATCAGATCAAACCAAGTACGCTCATCTCTTCCGCGCCTGGTGTCGACAGAGGCGTATGCAACGCGGAGTAAGCTCCCTTGTGCTACCAGAATATGCTTCGGTGGTGCTCGGGTGGCTGTCGACCGGTATCACTGGCGAAATAGGGTTGCACTGCGAGGCGGGGGGTTCGTTGCAGAGGCGAACAACATATTTTTTGTGGTGGCCTCGGATGAGGAGAACGTTGCAGCGGAGTCCCTCTCGAACCTGGCCGCACTCGTGAAAGAAGCCGCAGAGATGGCATCTGGCCGGATTGATGAACTCGAGCGTCCAACAGTAGCTGGGTGCACGCCGAAGCAGTCTTTGGGTTGCTTTGTCCGTGCATTCCTACGAGCCCCCGAGTTGATATGCGAAAACCCGGCGTTACTGGCACTTGGTGTCGGCTGCTTGGTGGATAGCTCTCCTTACTCGGACGCTGGGCAGGCTGAATACATTTCCAATTTGCTCTCGAGTGTCATTACGGAACCATTTTCCAACCTGAGCCTCAGCGGAGGTATTTTAGATGAAGATGAAGCCGACTACCACGTCCTTGGGGATGCGAAGCCCGAAGCTGGTCATGCACTGCTCTTCATTAATGACCGCTTGGCGTCGGTAGCCACCAAAAAGGGCGTGTCGTTGCTGACTTCCAGCGACGTCCTCCTCCTGTCCGCCTATGTAAACGGCATTTTCATCGCGAACGACGGGACAGCGTACAACCCGGGGTATGGCGCTGCGTGGGATCTGCTTCCGACAATGGACCCGCCGGATGAGGAGAAGCCGGGCGCGTTCCCGCCTTGTGCAAACGAATCAGACGTTGCCGCTGCGGAGCAGGCACTTGCTGTTGTTGGTATCAATCGGGCCAACTACCTTGACAAGAAGCTCGACTTCGGCGAGTACGTAGACGCCCTCAACGAGGAAGGCTGCGCCGAGGAGGCGGCGAAGCTTAGCGACGCCTTTTCTCTCCTCGAAGAACATGCGCCAGCGCAACGACGAAACGGTCGTCCTGCGCCGGAGGATCAATCGCGGCTGTATGTCTTTTTGATATCACCCGACAAACTTGGAAATCGGCATAAGTGGCTATGCAAAATTCTACCTCTCACCACATGCTACCTCCGTGCTGCTCACGCCCAGGCGGAAATTGAGTTGAGCTTCAGCACAGAGTTGAGCTGATAGAGAAGCTATCTTTCCCCGACCTGCATTTTTAGTCAGTACGCAGAGGGAATGTGTCGGCACGTTACCCCTTTCAGCTTTAACTTTAAGCTCAACACACCTGACAGGTCTATTGGAGGTCACCAAAACAGCGGTTCTGACTCGTTCTACGGAAAGAGCAGTATCGCGCACGAGGCAGAGGCCCCGTCTCTGCCTTCACTCCGCACTTTGTGGCTGCGATGTGGTACCCTGAACTTTAGGAAGCCGTGCATGGTGTTTGTAGACACTCTTGGGCATGACACGAACGATGACAACCCTACAGACAGACAGTCGACGCACGCGCAAGAGCTCGAGAAAAAGTTTAAGAGCGTCCGCGTGTGCTTTATTGAGGAAATGAGGAGAACCCGTCGTGGCTGGTCCGCATGTAGCCCAAACCTCCTACGCCACCGAATGGTCGCCATGCGAGAAACTGTGCGGGAGCGCTTTGCTCCTGTGGTGGATGTGTTCACCACCATTGAGAAGACGCACTTCAATATTGCTTGCGGTGCGTACCTCGACGCGTGTCCGGGGCTGGTTCACTTCATATTTGTAGACCGTTCGCGTCACAACTGCGTGACTTCCCCCAAGATCCTGCCTTTGGTACCACCGAACAGCACACAACAACAACTCTTCGCCCAGTTCACGGCTTCGGAGCAAGCCAGCACGGAGAAAGGCATGGCGCCTCACGTTGCGCACCTTCTGTCACAAGCGAACTATTTTCTGCACAAGAACTACACAGAGGCGTACTGGGGAACAGCCGGAATGTCTTTCTACCACAAGCTGTGGCTGCAGGATGACCATGAAGAGCTGCCATTCCCCGAAGATTGCCTGCTGGTTGCGCAAAAGAGGCCGTGGGCTCTACGAGATCACTTGGTCTCAGCCTGCCCCAGGGAGAGCAAGCGCGGGCTACGCTGCGGGCAACTGTTTGTCATGTACATGGGCATGGTGCCCCTTGACATTGTGCGCGCCAGCAACAAAAGGTTGCTTGAGCTCGCTGTGCCGCATTTCGGTGCGTTACCTGCAGGGTAGCGGGCGACAGAGTTGCGAGACCGTATCCGTATTAGGCTGCCTCCCATCCAGTTCTGCCTGCTCATCGACCGGCGTGGTCGAAAGAACTGGTATTGTGCCGGTGCGAGCCCCAAGAGCACACAGGTGGCAGGTCGAGCGGAACGAAATAATGTGTTTCATTAACAATCTTGAACAGGCGGTTTGAGATTTATTCCCTGTTAAACTTGTAGGTAGAAAAGGCTCTCACGGCTTTTACGAGATCGGCGAGTGAAGTGCAAACTGCATCCCAAAAATATTTCTACAATGTTAAAGATCGTTTCCACAACGAAGAACGCGACGAGGTACGAATCACAGTGGCGTGCTGTCCGATGCCTTAAGAAGCTGTGGTTGTAACCTATTCGAACAAAGGACTCAAGCCGTTCGATTACTTCCTGCCCGACGTGCACGCTGTCGATGTTTTCCTCTGTGTATTGTGATCTCGCGGTGTGAACATTTTCAAGTTGGATTGACCATGAGGGAATCTTGAAGCGTGTGTTCCTAGTGACCGATTCTAGTCCCTGGTATCGGCTTGGAAAAGTGCGGCACTCTAGAAAACGGGAAAGCCTTTGTGAATTACTCAGGGCATCAGGTGTGACTAGCTTCAGCAAATACCACTCCCAAAATGTTTACCGGTCCAATGCTACAAGTCCGAATGAACCGGCGGGGATAGCGCACCGAAGGCCCTTTTATTTCCTGATATTTTAGAAAGAACGTGCGCGATGCATACCACCCGGGTTTTCTGGTGTAAGGAGAAATATGGTTGGTGATCCACGCCAAGGGAGGGCGGGGATTTGCGCTGGAATGTCATGCGGTGCGAACAAGGAAGTCGGTGATCGCGCGAAAAACGATACTGGTGACAAGCGGACAAGCGCCGATGAGAGCCTGTTGGCTGCAGCGGCAGCGGGGTGCGCGAAGGGTCTGGCCGAAGCGCTGGATGGGGGAGCTGACATCAACACAGAGACGGCGGAGGGGTTCACACCGGTTATTCTCGCGGCAAAGGAAGGACATCTAGACTGTGTTCTTTTGCTCGTCTCAAGCGGGGCCTGTGTGAGCCAGCCTGCCGCGAGGCACACCGCAATCCGTGCAGCTTCTATCGGCGGTCACACCGCTGTCATCGCCCACCTCCTCGACAACGGAGCGCATGTGGACGCAATTAGTGACGGGAACCGGACGCCTCTCATGGGAGCTGCGATGAATGGGCATCTGGCCGCTGTGCAGCTGCTATTATCGCACGGGGCTACGCCTCACCTCAAAAACTCCTTCGGGGAAACCGCCGCGGATCTGGCCAAAGCAGAAGACATTCGCTGCTTGCTACGTGTAGATGCAACTGCCAGCCCTGCGTAGGTCATTTCAGTGTGTAAAACGAACGTCAGCCCAATACAAAAGACGGGCAAGGTTGGGCCCTATGATGCTTGCTCTGCCGGTCTTACTGCTTCCTGCAAGACCGTTCCTTGGAGTCGTTGCCCGCCTTTGTAGTGGAGGTGTCATTCTAGCTTGTTCACAAATTCCTGTTTATGTGCGGGCACAGACGAAGCTGCAACTGTATGTGAGGTGCCTTCTCTGGGCGTCTGGTTCTCCTCTTCCCATTTTCCGATGAATTTGAACGCAGACGTGCAGAGTTAACCACGGTTGGAGGAAAGTAGCTTTGCAGGATTTGATCGTTTGAGAACGCCCTTCGATTCAAGTACTCAAGAGTTCAGTCGTGTTTTGGGCAGAAATTAAAATCTGAGGGAATACTTGAAGGCGGCTCAATCGATGTGCAATCGGTGTGCGGGATTGGAAACCAAGCCTTTTAGAAACCTCATGGAGTTCGCAAAGTAAATTTATGACAGGTTAAAACAACAAGAAAGAAACGCATGCGAACACTGTACTTTTACCGTGCCCCACCGTCCGCACCTAAAAGACACGCCTCCGACGTTCGAGTTGTCGCTTCAGCGACAGAGGCGACTTCACAGCCGAGTACGCAGCGCGCCCACGACTCGCTGTTGTCCGAAGATTTGTTTTGCGCTCCAGTGTCCAGAGACAAAAAGGCGGCATTGCCGCGAATCCGGCATCCGCTGCGTGGCGGCCTATTGCTCATGCAGCGCTTACGTGCGAAGCGCGGAAAGACTCGCGTGTTCGACGACGACGAGCCGTCGTTATATATGCAGCTCGCAGAGCACACGCGAAGCACGAATACTGCCCAGTAGTGTTGACAATGGCTCATTGCCTGAGCTCGTAGTGGTCATGGAAATACCTCTCATCCAGGTGATAATCAAGCAATCTCTAGGGTCTTGACTTGCCCGCATATTTTAGTGATCGGTGATCGGTGCTGCACGTCGAAACACCAACCGCAAAGAATGGCTTAGACGCTCGATACCTTGCCTGCTCTTAGCTTGCAAGAGACGGGAAAGTGTTGCTTTCAACTTAAATGAGTTGCCGACACTCTTCCGGCGGATACTTACCGCAGAAGTACGGAGGAAGTGAGGAGACCGGAAATTCTCCGGAGAGATGGTCCCTGCACTGTACCTCGTGTCTCTGTCTCACACTTCTTCTTTTCTCGACGGGAAACCGTCACTTACCTGACACTTCCGACTTGCACTAACGTCCGACCTCCCTCCCATTGATGGTTATTGTACACCCGATTTTCTCCGCAGCTCCTTCCGGTAGTTCGGTTTCTGGCGAATAAGATCCCACACAGGAACAGTCTGGTCCCCTGCCGCATCATGGGGCTCTCAGACAGCAAAAAGCTGGTCAGGTCCTTTGGTGCGAGCGGGATCTGCCGGCGGGCTTGCGGAAAGTAGAATCAAAAAGGCTCAGAGTAGCCGAGCCAACAAGCCAAAGTGCCGTGAACTTGCAAGGGGAAACCCGGAAAGAAAACGACAAGCTCAGACAAAGGACTGGACTCGAACCTTTCTGGGTCTCTTCCGTTCTTTCTCCTTTCTCCATTCCCTCCGGTCGCTTTTCATTTCCGCTCACTGGAATCCACCTTGCTTCCCCCGTCTGCTTGCCTTCTGGACGTCCCGAGTACGAACAAATCCGTTTCCATTTTTGTACCGAGGCGAGCATGCAACGTACCGGACTACCATTCACACTTCACAATGTGATAGAAGTAAAGCACCCTGTATTTCCTTGCGAGTGATAGCACAAGGCCGCACTGCACTTTGAGCTTTCAACTATGTCAGTACTTCCGACGATCAATACTTCCTCCTTCGAGAGGATGTACAGCGCATTGAACATTGCTCATCACGGTACAACTACAACAAGCATCCTACTCTCAGGAACGATATAAAAGTGATGATGTGTCTCGCAGATTGGTTGTTGTGATCTCGTGAAAAAGGCAAGGCGTTGCATGACGAAAGGCACATCGCTCGAACATGCAGGGCTTCCGAGCATTGCAGGAAGCGTTGTCGGCTGGGGCGCATGTCCTAGAAGAGGTCTAAGGTGCTGCGAGTCAGAGTGGAGCGGGGGTTCGTTTTCGGAAGGGTCAGATGATTCTTCAACGAATGAGATCGATACTATTCGTTTGCCTACGCCCCCGAAGGGTGGTAAAAAAACGCAAGCAGCGCGAGGACGGAAAGGTAGTGAAAAGCGCCGTGGTGGTGCTCGGAGCAACAATAGGTCGCCGGCGCGTACATTGCATCGATCCACGAAGCGGGCTAACCGCTTGAAGCAAACAATGCACTTGGCTATGACCCAAGGCCCCTGCGCTTCTGCTGACGACGTTGTCAAGATTGGCGAGGGAGCTGGCCTCTGTACTTCTCCGCCCGAAACTGAAGTGCTGGCTCGGGACCTCCAGCAACTAAAGGAGTCCCTCCGATACTTCGCTATCTTACACGGCTCCGACCCGCGGAACCCTCCGACAGAGCTGCTCGCATGTCCTCCAGCTGCATGCGACCGGTTTTCTTACTTGCGGTCCTATCACCAGCAGTCGCCCAAAAGAGCGCCAATGCTTCCGATCATGGTCCGTTCCGAAACCCCGATTGCTGTCGTCGTCCGGAGGAAGATTGAAAAGCTCAAGAAGCTGTCTCTTGAGGAACTCGAAGAGCATCAGCAGGAATGGCTCCAAGCCATTGAATCGCAGTATGTCTGTTTCATCGTGCTCCCGTTGAGCAGCCAGACAGCACTGGCCTTCTTAGGCTTCTTAGCCTTCTGAGGCAATTCAATACCACGCTCCATGAACGCGGCTTCTAGAGGAACTTAATTCGCTCATTCTAGATATTTCTCGATGTTTACGACAATCCTGGTACGCGAAGAACGCACCAGCTCCCGGAAGTGATGATCTCGGGAGTGTTAGCGGGTCGGTGCGGTGCTCAGCTCTGGAAAACAGCGTCCTGACTCCTACAACTTCTGGTTGCTAAATGGTCAGTTTCAGCAATGGCGCGAAGCAGGCTGACAAGTGCAGACAGGAGTGCCAACCGAGCGCAATATTATTGCCCAAAATGGTCGATGTAGCAAGTTACTGCACTTACGACCTTCCGGTCCCAGCGGACTACATGAAACTTACCGAAGCAGAGTTCCACTAGTGCGCACAAAAAAAGAAAGCGCCATTCTTGGTGTGATCCAGACCCCGGTAAGAAGTCGCCAAGAACCGGCAGAAACTCGGTAGAACTCAGGGTGGGGTCCATTTTTCTGTTTTTCCGGGGACTTCCCTTTCCTTCCATACTGACGACGCTTTCATTTCCTCGGTGGTTGACACCCAACCTCAGCACTGCATATCCAGGGAGTTTGTAAACTATTCTGTTGGCATTCCGCGGCAGGTACTGGATTTATTGTTCATCAACATCATTGCACAGGCTGAAGCCGCGGCATCGTCAGCGTGGCGGACACAACTTCATTTATGACAACATAACAAATGCATGCGCTGTGCCATCGGGTAAGGGACTGTTCACGAAGAGGTCCGCGCATGCGCGCAGCAAAAGGGAGAAGGTCTTTGAACAGTTCAGGAGACTGGTTCTGTCGAAAAGAGAAGAACACGTCGCATCTCGCATGCAGCGCGAGCGCAAAAAGTTTGACGCTGCCCGGCTGCGGGAGCGCTTTTCCACGTGGCACAAAGTCGTGCTCTTCCACTCTTCGGTGCAGCGGTGGCAACTTTCGTATCAAATGGTTGAAGCTGAGAGAAACAGGCAGCTCAATCGGTCTGTGCGCCCCAACGTGCTTCCGAAGATGGAGATCTCTGTCCACCTGTCGACAGCTGCTCGGTATGCCCTGTACTTTTGAATGCTTTTGACATCAGTGGGCGTGCAGTTGCAACCTAGTCTGGGTTGTAGTTACCCGCTGGACTGTTCGGATGCCGCATTCTGCTTACGGAAATGCTGCTCAATTCTTGCTTTCACAACACAGGATTCTTTCACGAGTTGTTGCACCAGCAGGGCACGCACTGGGTGCTGTGCAACTCAAAGCAAGGCTGCTGCTCTTTAAGCAACTTACGGCAAAGTCGGAGCACGTCCTGCGAACGCAAGTGCTGAAAGTTCGTGACAAGCTTCGCCAGAGAAAAGTGGATCTCATCTTAGCCTACTTGCGCGACCATAGCGGAGCGAGTCAGTACAGAAGAGCAGTTATGTTGTACAGGAGCACGGTGATCACATTGCAACGAACCGCTCGGCGGTTCTTGATGCAATTGCGCAACCGAATGGAGTTGTGGACGATGGCGTTCCGGGAACTGGAACATATTGTGCTCCAGTTGCAACAGCGCGCAGAAAGCCCGCTGAAGACGTTTGGCGAGCTTATCGAAGTAGTCAACAAAGCAGCATCAACAGCTGCCGTTGTGGCACTACCTGACACGAAAAGGAAGACAAGTGTCGCCCAGATGACCGGCACGTCTTCTTTGAGTACGCTACGCAAAAAGGTGAAGCAAGTGCTACTATCGAATCGTGGGCTGGCAATGCCGATCGTGCTGAAGGGTAGAAAGGTCGGCGAGGCCTTGCGAGTCGAGCATCGCAGAGCCCTCCGCATTTACGTGTCGAAGATGGAGAATTACTCGATCAGCCGAGCTTCGTGGGAGTGCACCGGTCACCAAGGCCAGCCGCCTGCACAGCCGCGGTTCCCATTGGTGCTTGCACTACCGAACCTGTTTCAGGTCTATCAAAGGTTGCTGTCACACGGAAACGGTGCAGTAGGTAAGGAGGTCCGACCCTTCCTCACCCGTGCCGAGCTTCTCTCGTATTCTGCGGTTCGAGCTTCGTTGATCATTGTCAGCTTCGCGACAATCAGTGAACAACCTGCTCACTCTCCTCAGCCTCCGCTAGTTGACCTCGCCATGCCCTCGGAACAGCGTCCAATGACACCACCGGCTGCTATCTGAGGTGCTTTGACGCATCCTCGGGTGTACTTCGACAGGCAAGTTGTCGTTCATTTGTTCCTCTAGTAATGCCTGAAGTTCCTGTTTCAGAGGCTATTCAATGAAGAGCTTACTCGGTCAGACTGTCAAACGTTGAGACCTCAAATCCAGAAGCCTTGCAGAGAAAACCGCGGCAGAGCAACCTGTTTTTCAGCTAGCGTTTCCCTGCCACGAAAATTTAGCTTTTGAGAGCAACTCTGCTGTCCAACTTCTCTTTTTGCTACCCTTTGTTTGTCTTGGCCAGCGTTTGTTGTCGGAGCCCCGCGTTGGTCTTTGAGTGATTCTCGAACGCCGTTTGCTTAATTGTTAGATAGAAACGGAGGAACGCTAAAGGCGGAACACTCCGAACACCGGCGGAGAAAGATCTCTTCCCGACAAGCGGCAACTGATCAAACTGGCCACTCGTTCGTACTCAACGAAGCGGTACTCGGTTGTTTTTCCGGAGTCAGCATGCGACATTCAAAGGAAAGGTGGGTACTGACACCAATACCTGAGGGGGGTACACAACAAAGGCAGCAAATGGGCCAGCCGGAGGAACCTGCCACGGCGGCGGCGGCGTCGTCATCAGCTGAGGTAGCCAAGCCGTCATCAACGGAGATAGCCAAGCCGAAGAATCCCTTCGAGCTGAAAAAATGGAATGCTATTGCGCTGTGGGCATGGGATATTGTCGTTGACACGTGCGCTATCTGCCGAAATCACATCATGGAGCTTTGCATCGAGTGTCAAGCTAACCAGCCGGCATCAACTTCCGGCGAGTGCACTGTGGCGTGGGGGACCTGCGATCACGCCTTTCACTTTCATTGCATCTCCCGGTGGCTGCTGACAAGGCAGGTGCGCAAGCTTTTTTCCATCCTCCTGTGCGATCAGTCTGGGCGAAGACGGGTTCCTTTTGACCAAGGACCAAAACTTGCCTCCATTTTGTTGTTTCTGAACTCACACACCATATTCGATTGCTTCCGAAAAAAGCCTCATCTCCGCATCAAATCTCACAGGTCTGCCCTCTCGACAACCGTGAATGGGAATTTCACAAGTATGGACGGTAGGCCATCCATTGCAACCACAGGCCAGCGACAAGCCATTTCGACGACTCGAACTCTACTCCTAATGTCCCGGACTTCTTTTCCTTTTCTCGTCGTTGCAAGTAGCTTCGCTTGGCCTTTTTCAACTGTTCCTCTGCCTTGTGTGCTGTCTCCACCTTGCTCGGCACTCTGTCCCATGCCCTAGAGAGACCACGCGGTGTCGCCGATGCCGTACTTATCTTGAGTAGCTAAAGTAGAACAGTGTGGATTTGCGCGTGTTGCAAGAAACACCTTCCCCGTACGTTGTCCTCATACAAGCCGTCTTCAACGCTGTGACGAGGCTTGGTTGTTTGGGGTCTCTTCAGTCCCCTAGGGGCGCCAGCAGTATGTTGTTGAAACAGAACGACGTTGATGCTTTTTAACTAGTACGTGTTACTTGGACTGTGCATTTCGGAGACTGCCAAGACTTCGAGCGAGCTCGGAATGGCGCCTTCTCACCCCGACGCTTTTGTTGGCGTGAGATTAACTCAGTCGTCCGTCGCTTTTCCCCTTTTCGGTTTTCGTTCGCACCCTTCTTGCTATTCTCATTCGACTTTTCCAACTCGCCCGCAACTCTGTCTTGCTCTATTGTGATTTCTAGCTCTCTTCTCTCTGCGTAAGAGCTCACCAATTGCGGATAAGTGAACGAGTCGATAGACGAGCGGAGTCGAACCGCGCCGCAAATGGTCGGTTCTTAAAAGGCAGCGATCGTCGGTTTTTGAGAGAAACGCCATTCTTAGAGACAACGAACGCTGAGCCGCCGAAAGAGCTGCAGACACCGATAATTTTGCACCCCGAACACCCCCGGTCTTCACAGAATCAGGACAACACTGCACAACAAAGAAGAGGAGAGACAGAGACACTATGGCTGAAGCCGCCGCTGTTGCGACGACGGAAGAGAAGAAGCCAAAAGCCCGCTTCGACGTGAAGAAGTGGAATGCAGTCGCGCTGTGGGCGTGGGACATTGTGGTAGACACGTGTGCCATTTGCCGAAATCACATCATGGAACTTTGCATTGAATGCCAGGCGAACCAGCTTTCCAGCTCGTCCGAAGAGTGTACAGTGGCTTGGGGCATGTGCGATCACGCCTTCCACTTTCACTGCATCTCTCGCTGGCTCAAGACTCGGCAGGTGTTTTTCTTTCTGTTTTTGTCAATAGAACACCTACAAATTGGCACTCCCTCCTCCAGAGTATAAGATGAGTGCACTCACTGCGCATGTCCGGTGTGCCGCAAGACTGAACCCGATACGTCGAAAACTTTATGTCTGGGTGCCACCCAATGCTCTTCATTACGACACCACATACAGGTGTGCCCGCTGGACAACCGCGAATGGGAAATGCAGAAATATGGTCGGTAAATAGTTCCCAGCGTGCTTTGTAGATTAACCTGAAGTTTCGGCCCCCGCGCGCTGGACGTATCGGCTGCGCTTACGCCTTAGTTGTATTGTTGTAGCAACTTTCTGCGGATAGTGCCACCCCAACTACAATTGTCAGTTCTGCGAACGTGGGATTTGAAGCTTTGCAGCAGACGATTTGCGGCCGCTTGCTCGTCGACAGCAGCTTGCACGCGCAGGGTAGAACAAGATGGCTAAGAACTTTAGTTCCTTCCGTGTCTTTAACCTCTTCTTTCTCGGAGAAAACCATAGGGAAGCACTTAAGTCGGGAAAATATTTATCGGAAACTGTTTCCGATAAATATCTTTTTTGTTTCCGATAAATATTTTTTTTGTTTCCGATAAATATTTTTTTTGTTTCCGATACATATTTTGTTGTTTCCGATAAATATTTTTTGTTTCCGATAAATATTTTTCTGTTTCCGAACCTTTTTGAATGCAGCACACGGGTATCCATCAAGTGACATCTAACTATCTGGTTGCATTGAGCAGTATCCGGATCTGAAAGCTGAAGACTTTGTGAGACAAAGGTCACGAACCGGGTTCGGCTTACACTGCAGTTGCAGTAAAACTGCGTCTTGCGCACGAGCGCGGAAATCCGCCACCCACCATTCGGCTAGATATTGCAAGAACACAACTGCAAAGCTTACTACAAACGGATAGTGTTACAAAGGCGAACGAATCATGCGAGAACCTACGTAGGGGCCCCTCAACAGCTTTCAGAACGGCAAGTCAAGAAAAGGATAAGTTTGCACATTCTACTTCCGTCTGATCTGCATGTTCCCCAGTTCTACCCTTCGTTGATCTGTTGTGTGTATTCGCAACGACTTCATCCGGGTCCTATGCGGCCCCAATACGACAAAACTGCATGCGGTCCTGACCAGGTAACATCCTCCTACCTGAAAATGTCTAACCACGACTACGGATTTGGTGCCATCGAGGCAGCCATGGAGTGTAAGTATGCCAACGGGGCTTAGTAGTATCGGGGCTGCCGTGCATACTAGTTCCCGTAAAATATTTGTTTCCCTTGACTTGTGCCATGTCGGACGGTAGGATTTTCCGCGTCAGCCTCATTTCAATCCTGGAGACAAAAGCACTCACACAATAAAGACTAGCCCATTTCACGGGCCAAAACTGCCTTTGTTGCAGAAATCAGCAACACAGGCAAGCGATGACAGAACAGCGCACACGAAGACGACCGGCTCTGAAGAGACCCGCGCCGCAAGCTGCGCGAGCAGAGGGTGCCAAGCAAACCAGGAAGGAAGGCGAGGAGATTCAGATGGCACAGCAGGACGCCCGCGAGGGATCACCGAGGTCGAAAGACAGAAAAGGGAAAGCAGGCGTGGCCGGCTTGAAAAGCTGCAAGCGCGGAGAAGGCACAGGTACAGAGCAGTCCACATGCAGACGAGCAGTGAAGCGGCCCACATCACAGAGGTCTATCACACTGGCTCCGGATTACTTAGGGTCCTCGCAAAATCCAATGAAATTGCTTGCCCAATGGGACTCCCCTTGGGCACATTTCGCACTGGGGACTAGTCCCCAGGAACCCGTATCAAAAATATTTATCGGAAACAAAAAATATTTATCGGAAACAAAAAATATTTATCGGAAACAGAAAAATATTTATCGGAAACAAAAAAGGTTGGAGTGCTTCACCCGGCGAGCTACGAGGGTGTTACCACGTATTTTCTATCAGAAAAAGCCCCCAAAAAAACGCGAAAGGACGGTGCTACGGCATGATTCGGCAACCGCTGCTTAAAGTGCATGCTAATCCATGTGGTTCATGTACTTAAAAGAACTCAATGCTAAACGAACATGACGTGGGCGGCATAGAGAGAGTACGACAACTCTATGGCACCATAAAGTCCAGAAAAACCATGGTGAAGAAAGAAAACCAAAAATACCGTCATTTAAAGGCATGAAAAGACGCTGAAAGTAAATAATGTTGTCGACAACTAAAAGCAAAAGAATAAACCAAAACTACGCATTTCTTTATTTAGAAGCTCTCCCAGCGCCTTCCCCAATCTTGCTCTGCGTAGCTCTTCAGCTAACTTTTTGACCACCGATTTTGTTGCATTTTCCTCGGTTCACTCTTTCGAGAGGTTGACTATTCTTCTGCGATACTCTTGTCACCTCCACTTTATAATGCGCGTTAATTCTGTTAACAGTAGTAGAACTGATTGCCCGAAGCAGCGTTTGCAGAGACCGAACACAAGATATGCGCGAGAAGCGCACCTTGTCTTTGAGTCAATGATCACCATGCGAAGTGCACACGGGAGAACGACCTTGCGTTGGTCGGCATGGGTGGGGAGCAGGGAGGGGACGGTATGCTGATAAAAAATGTCGACTTCGAACCTGTCATAAATGAGATTGAACGGCACATTTCGCGGCTCGATGAGGGTTCTCGGGTTCTTGTTGCTTTGTCAGGCGTCCCAGGCAGCGGGAAGACGACGCTGGCAGCAGCTCTCAGTGCGGCGCTGAATGGCAGCCGCGGTCCAGCTTTCTCAACAGCTATCCCTATGGACGGCTACCACTACAGCAAAGAAGATCTTCGAAAGTTTCCAAACCCCGACAAAGCATTTGAAAGACGCGGCGCACACTGGACCTTTGATGCAGATTCATGCTACGCTGATCTTTCCCTGGCGCGCAAACGGAATCGGTGCGTCTTTCCTGCTTTCGACCACGCAGCAGGGGACCCTGAGCATGGTGCCATCACGGTTGAGCCAGAGTGCCGTGTTTTGATAGTGGAAGGCAACTACCTCCTTTTCGACCGGCTTCAGCGGTGGGCAAACGTGAAAGATCAGTTCGACATCCGCGTATTCTTGGAATGCGACGAGGGTGTGGCGATAGACCGCCTCGCAAATCGACACATGGCTGCATGGAACATCCCGCGCCAAAAAGCTTTGGAGCGGGCTCAGGGCTCCGACTACCTGAACGCTCTTCTGATTCGCACAACCAAGGTTGCTGCTGACATTGTTCTAACAGGTTGAGCAACGAGACTCGTCCTTCTGCTTTTTTTGCGCTGTGGCGCCGAGCCCTCTGTATTGGTTGGCTGCGAGCACAAAGCGCTAGCAGTAGCATTTTAAAGTTAGCCACGAAGAAGATATCCGTCTCGTCTCAGAGGGCTATCCTCAGGCTCCCCCACAATTAGAGGCAACATGAAGCTACATCAGCCCGATGATGAGGTGGTGCGGCTTTTTGTAGCCACCGGGCCAAATGAGAGTCACTCACCGACCGTCCAGGGTTCCTCTCGTCTCGTGTGAATCTCGCTTTCCGCATCGCGATCAAACGTTCTGTATCTGTTTTGACAGTCCCTCGCAAAGTTTGTAGAAGATCGGGAGTTGCCGGTTAACTAGAACGGTCTGCTTTGGGATGCAGGTTTGGGATGCAGGGTTCCGTCGCCAAGTCGTCAAGTACAAAGGGGGCTGGTTCTCTGGTTGACCAGCGTGTTTCGACGCTGATAGAGCACTTCCTGATAGAGGCTTTGGAATATAGCGGTTCCTGTCTGTCTTGGCAGGGCTGGAATGCAGCGGTCACCTGCCATGAACTGGAGGGGTGCAAAATAAAAGATTGGAACCCCCTTGAATTTCCGGGTTTGTGCCGAGTTTGTACCGACCATGTGGACCTGGATTCCGGATTTCATTAGGTCCTTTCTATGGAGCCGAAAACTTGGTTTTTACCCGTCCCCTTCTTGTCTGGGAGTTTCAAGAGCCTGTTTGATTTTACATACTGCAACAAATTCGTGGGACAGCTACTCGTGCGGAATGTACAAGTGTCAGTTCTTCGCAAGCCCAGGACCCGATTTGTGCTTCACCTCTCGGGGAGAGAACAGGTCCTGACCGGGTTGGACTCCGCTGACGGGCCGATAGCTAGCCAGCAACAAGCCAACCAGCCAAGTCCAGGCAATCGTGAGCCTTGTCGTTGGTGAAAGCTTTATACAGTTTCCAGCAAAGAAATAAGGAAACAACTACCAACAAGCATTTACCAACAAGCAAAAATGTCGCTCACGCTGCCGCCGGTTGCGCCCAATACGTTCCGGAATGCCCCGCCCGAAGGACGGGTGGCACGCCGAGCTATGAAACACAGGGATGCTCGCCTGAAGGTGATCATGGGAAACCGAAGAGAAGGGCACGTCCGGTACGATGTGAGGGAAAATTCGGTTGAGCACCTGCCCCAGGGATCTGGCTGGATTCCAGAAGCGGAGCGGTTGCGGACTGACACGGGAGACGAGGTTAAGCGCTTGGACAACGTGGCGAAGGCGCGTCGCCAGGCAAAATGGGACCTGCACCGCTCCATGGGGCGGCAGCGAGAGGTGGGGAGCATCGAACGACAGGCAGCCGCAGCGCAAAAGGAGCAGAACCGCAACGAGGCACTTCCGGGCACAAGCATCCGCAATGCTTCTTCTGTGCGGTACAATATCACCAATCACACTTTCTCCGACACAAAGGCGGAAGCCATCGCCCGGTACAAAGACTCGTGTATTCAGTATTCTGCAACCTGCCGGGCTAAGATGCTGCTGCGGAAGAACAACATGGCAGGCTACAACATCCTCAATGGACAGCCGATCCCCGATGAGTCCTTCCGACCGCCATCAAAGCCCCAACCTCCCGCGGTCTAGCGAGCCTTTTTTCGGCAGCGGTTGACACTCATCCCCACAAAGCCGACTTTGTATTGAGCTAGCATTGATGATGCCGCATTGATGCGCTATTATCGCTAGTATTGCATGGGGTAACTACTCGCAACCCGACTATCTTTTGTTAGAAGATCGCCGGGTTTGCGGGTTTGTGGTGGGATTTGAGTAACAGGCAAAAGACAGAACGGGTTCCCGCAAGATTCGGGTTACCAACCTTTCCTGATACCCATTTGCAACTGCCATGGGTTACCGTTAACGAATTTGCCGGACGCTCGGGTGCAAACCCTGTTTTGCATTCCCAGTAGTTGTCCTTTTCGCTACTTTGCGATTGTATTGTACGAGGTTGCGTGAAAGTTTCTTAGCATTCAACCAGCCCTTCGGCAGGTCCCAGTGAAGTCCCCACTGTGACCTGCCATTACTTGCTTGTGTGTGCAGGTCACCACAAATGCAGGCCACAAATCAACACTGCTGAGGTCAACGCTGATGCCCAGTCGCCGACATTGCAGCTTCTTTTGAAAAAAGGAAAAGTGAACAATGTAAAAAAATGCGTCTACTTCGCCTTTCTTCGGTATTTGGTCTCATCCCTTGACGAGACACAACGTAGAGATGCAATCAAAACGGCAAGATTTACCTACTTCCGGTAAGAAGGAGCGCGCTGTACGAAGTGCGCGAGTTCTCACCACTCCAAGCGCCACTCCAAGTGCCACACCAAGTGTGCGAGTCCTCAACGCACACTGATAAGACTCGTTGCTACCACAGAAAGAGGTCAATTTCTTTGCTTTACCTTGATCTTGAACCAATTGTGTGAACGACAGATCTCCCCCTCACCCAAAGGAACGTCTGGCAGACAAGCTTTCAGTTTTAGATCTGATAGCGGTTGGTTGGGAGAATTCTGCAGCCCATCCGGACAGAGTTGCATGTGGAAGCGCGTCGTCAACCCAGCCACAGGACAGACTTACACCCACCCCGAGGGCCTTTCGGATCCAGGCGACAACTGGTTGTGGCTTGTGTGCCATGCGGATGACGGAAAGGAGTATTATCACAATGTCGCGCGTAACGTCACATCTTGGGAACTCCCCGAGGTTCTGCCAGAAATAACCACCCACGAACAAGGTGAAAGCCCGCCTTCTCACGGCCCATCACTTACAACTGAGGATGCTGCGTCGTCCAACAACAAGCAACCAGAACAACTAAACGACGACGAGGCAAACAACAACACAGCGCGAGCTTTACTCCCACAACCAGAGCGAAGCAACGACGGCAACGAGGCTAACGAAGTTCTAGCCTCACTCCCATCAGCCGAGTGCGAAGAAGTTCGAAAAGCTGATGCTCGCGGCTCAGGCGCAAGCAACGAGAGTCATAGCCTCCATGACGTCGATGAGGCAAGCAGCAATGACGAACTTGTTGCCCATGAAAAGGAAAAGACGGCCGGGCTGAAAGAGCGGCTCGCAGCTGCGCGACGAGCGAGGGCGGAAGTCGAAGAGAAAAAGGCCAAGAGACTCCTGAGAACAGAGGCGATGGTCGCTGATGTGACGGATAAGGTGCTTGCAGGCTTGCAGCAACAGGAAAAAGACGGTGACAACATGGACACGGAACACAGGCGTGACTCTGATGCATCATCGGTGAAGTTGCATACGCCGACTAGCATTGCCAACTTTACTCCAGTGGCAGATGGCGGTGCACGTTTGCAACCCACATCCGGTGCGCCGGAAACTCAACCACACAGACGGGTCACCAAGCAACAAACTTGTGACCTTTCCTCCGCCCTCCACACACGGCTGTCAGGCCTCATTGCGGCGCCCTGCGCTGACTGCGGTGAGAGTCGCGATCAAAAAGATATCTGCCCTCTGACAGGCTTATCACATGACACGCGACCCGCCCCTCCTGCATACCGAACTGCATCTGTCAGGGAGGCTGAGCTGCAGGCCAATCCCGAACAGCCACCTGCAGCAATATCAAATGCGCCTGACACAATGGTGTTGTCCGAAAGTCCACCAAAACAGGTTCCGACGGAATCGTCAACCACGTTTCCGAATATGTCACTAGCCCCTTCACCGCAGATACGAGTTAGTGCAAGGACGGGCAACGTGGGCAGCCCAAACGTGAAGAAGGGAACGCCGCTAACTGCTTCGGGCCAGACCGCTATTGCACCTATGCCCCAAAGGAATGCACGCGCTACCCTCAACACTGCAACAACGGAGTCGCTGCAAGAGCTACTGTCGCAGCAATCGTCCCCGAGGAGACACACCTCAGCAGCGCCACCCTGTGAAACCAAAGTTAGCCCCAACGCGACCCTACCAGCATCTGCAACGGCAACACCAGGCACAAGACGTGGCTCTCAAGCCAGCCTTCCTACGTTTCCCGTTCTAACAGAGCTGAGCTGTCCAGGTGCTCAAGACGACCAACAACGACCAGCGCATACGTTGACCGACAAAGAGTTGGAGACCCAGCCGAGTGCGTGCACACCAGGCAGTGAAACCATGTTGGTGATTCAGAAGGCGGACTCGTACAACACAAGTTCGTCTCGTGATCTGCAGTCCCTTTCAGCTCGATCGAGGGAGGACTGCTCATACAAAACGGTGTACCTCTTGCGGGAAGGGGCTCTACATTCGGCACGAGAGCCGTTTCGCGTCATGAAAGGAGTGTCTGCCGGTGACCTGCAAAGGGTCCTTCGCACGAAATTGCACATTGACCCGGCACTACCACTTATCATCAAAGGCATGGCTGGTATTGCTTTTGATGGCGAGTTCTCGTATGAAACTGTTGTGAACTGTGCTGAGTACTCTTACGCAGAGGGTCCCAAAGACTTCATTTCGTTTGTTCGTCGCATTCTTCTCGATGCTTACGATACATGGCACAACTATTACACGGTCGTTTCCCGGGGAAGCGACACCGTCCTGCCTTCAATGGTGCGTGGCACATTTGCTGATGTTTCCCTGGCACCCTATGCCGAACCGTTTCTGCATTACTTAGGACTTGTCAAACTTTATGAGTTGCCAGAGAGGTCAACTGATGAGGATGCGTTACACGCCTTGCTGAGTTTGACCAGCGATAAGAGGAAGCTTTTTGACTTCGGTGCGTCCACACCGTCAATGAAACACGACGTGCAATGCACAGGCAAAAACAGCGGCTCTCTTTTGTCTGCACACAACCTGGCCCAGGCACTGCTGGCAAAGTTTGGCACCCCGACAGCAGTGCACAAAGCACTGTCCAGGGACGCAGCTACCATTCTTCCATCTGCGGTGCGTCAAGTCTTCGACGCGCTGTCGCTATCCTCGTATGCTGACTCATTCCTCCTCTCGCTTGAGAAAGCAAAAGCCCAGCTTCCCTCGGGTGCCAGTGATGCTGATGCACTTCGCGTTTTGTTGTCGTCCCAGAGCCCTCTGCCAGAAGAGGGAATCAGCGCGTCATCATCAGTTTTGGACGAGCCTGTGTTCGCGACTCCTGTCGACCGACATTATTTTACACCCGTTGGTTCTCCAGAATGTTCACTCGTTGATGAAGGTGTGGTCTGGACTGAAAGCCTTCAGACAGCAATATCTCCCGCCAAAAATGCCTTGTTAGGGTTGCACGGTACGCCTACCAATGTGTTTCGTGCACTGAGCGAGGGTGGCGATACTGTGCTCCCGTCGTTGGTTCGAAAGGCTTTTGATGAGGTATCGCTTTCGAAATACGGAGACGGGTTTTTGAACTTGTTGTACGAAACGAAGGCGGGTCTGCCACGAGGGGCAACAGATGAAGACGCACTGCGCTTGTTGCTGTCACCGAAACGAGCTGATGCTGGGAAGTCGGCACCCAAACCAGCCGATAGCCCAAACGGCTCTCGGCTCAAATTTGGCGACCTTTGCTCTCGAGATCCACCTACTGCGCCCCGTCGCCATTTTCCGAAACACGAAGTTTCTTCACGACCACCCGAGCGCCAGCTCCCACAAAGTCGGCAAGCTGAGGACCGGAACGCATCGCAAGGAGCACGCCGTCGCACTATCAAAAAGAGCGACGCGACTGAGTCCCCGTCCCTTGCTCAGCTTCAACAGCGGATTCGGTGTTCCACCCCAAAACGACCAGCGTCAACGCAATTGCGGGGTTCGCCTCGCCGAACTGATCCCCCCTTGATCAATTCTCAATCGCCAAAGGACTCCAACCGTCTAGAAAGTGATAGCCCTCTAGCTCCTGCAGTGAGCATACATCGTCAGAGAACACCGAAAGGACTCAAGGACAGTGTCATGCACGCAGTGCAGCAGCGCAGGGAGAAACTTCGGAGAGAACATGCAGCTCGACACTCACACCACGATCCTCGCCTTGAGGTTTTTACCCAAGCTCTGAAGGCTAGTGCCTTGTCTACATCGTCAGAGCATGCAGATCCCAGCAAGCCGAAAAGCCGCACTATCTTCTACAACAAAGAGACGCATTACGTAGGCGAAGCTATTGTTCAGTCAAACAAGCCCTATGCCATCAGGCACGGACAAGGTCGCTTAGTAGTGATGAACGCAAAGAAGCCAAATCTTGCTTTTGACTATGAGGGTGACTGGGATCACAATGAAGCTACAGGCCAAGGATTGTTGAAATTGACTCCTGGGAATGCCTCGGAGTACAGTGGAGGTTTCATAAAGGGCAATCCTGCGGGGCCCGGCGTTTTGGAAGTGAACAAGATATCAGCGGAAGGTGGGTTTGATTCGTCCACTGCGACCTTGAATGGTCCGTGCCGCATTGCGTATCCAAATGGTGATGTCTATACAGGGATGCTGAAAAACAATGCACCTACCATAGAAGGACTGGTAACGCACACCAACGGCGATGTGTACCACTGGATTTGGCCCGAAGCTTCAACATCAGGAAGCGGCACCTGCCTCTTGGAATACCACACAGGTGACATCTATGAAGGTGAGGTGCATGCACACCTGAAACACGGAAGCGGCCGCTTGGCTTTTGCCAGTGGTGACCACTACGAAGGCAATTTCTACAAAGACATGCTCTCTGGGGAAGGTGTTCTCGAACTCTCCACAGGGGTGGTATATGAAGGCCATTTTAAGAATAACCTGTTTCACGGGCAAGGGAAGTACACGGATCCATCAGGAAATGTGTACACGGGTTCCTTCAAAGAAGGAAGCAAACACGGTCGCGGAGTGATGCAATATGCGGACGGTGAGACGTGGAAAGGGATCTGGGAGTACGACGCTCGGACCACTGGATCATACGAGAATACCGTTCTTGGCTAATCAAGGTCCGGTCCTGTTGCCGCACTCTCACCTTTATGGCCCTGCCTTCTGTTTAAAGCAGACATCTTATGATGTTTTATGGGTCCTCGGCATCTACCGCTGCTATTTCTTTCGGCCTTCCCGAAGGCTCTCTCTATCTACTTGCAAACCCGAACGTATAAAGCCGTTTTAGAAGTTTCCCTCACCGAAACGAAATTAGATTCGAAACCTAAAGATGTTTCTCATTCTCTCCTCTTTTTGTTGCGGATCTGGGTAACCGGAATTGCCGAAAGTGCGGAAAGAGCTCCAAAACAACTGAAAGGGTAATTCCGACGCCTCACGAATTTCTGGGTGTGAGCGCGAGGTGGGCCACCTCGGCCCAACTCTAGTAGCGTAGCAATGTTGCACAACCTTTTCAGAAACGGGGAGAACAAGATAACCGAGACATGTTGTTGGCCGTGGCAGTCTCGGCTGCCTTGTTGATAGCCGGCCTGCCGTCAGAGAAGATCCGAGCCAGCGGCGAGAAGTGCAGCGATGCGGTTCGCCGGGACATGAACCGCGCAGTTCTCTTATTGAACAAAGCGCAGGCGGTGGCGCTGGCAGAGTATGAGAAGCCAGACAAATTCCCATCTTTTTACCGCGCCCTCGACGGCGAGGTGCGCGCCCTTACAGAAGCTCCAGATGGCAACGGTGGAGCTATTTCCGTCTTCTTCGGTTCTGCAAATGGAGCCCTTGACGGAATCTCGTGGGGGGCCGGGAAGTACGAAATTCTGAAGGGAAACCCGCGAGATACGTCAGGACGAGGTTCCCTTGAAGTGTACAGCGTCTCGGAAAACGCAGAGTCATGGGATTTGTCTGATCTAAAGTCGAACACGTCGTTCAATTTAGCGGAGCACGCGTGGTTCATTACGGCTCCCACTATCAAGTGGACGTCTCCTTATGTTTTCAAGCAGGACACGTACGCTTCTTCTATCGGCATCACACTTTCGAAGGGTGTGTTCAAGGACGGGAACCACATTGGCACTGTTGGGGTTGACATCGACTTGAGCTTTCTTGATATGGTAGTCGGGTGTGTTCCTTTGCAGATTGTTTCCACAATTGTGTTGCTTCATGTTCCCACCACCAGCTGTGCTATCCAAAAATGGAAGCACACCAATTTAACTGACACGCTACTTTGTCAAACAACGGCGAATGATAGAAGTGAAAGCAAGAATTTGTGCAAAGAACGAGTGCTTCCTCCAGAATGGATATCCGCTCTTCTGATGTCAGAACAACGCGGCTCACACGCTTAAAACCCCACAGACCATTGCGACCTGCGCCTGGCGCTGAGGTAGTCCTAGCAGATCCTACTGAAAATACTATCATCGCGTCTACCATTCCGGCTGCACGACTGATTCGCATCTCGGTGTGACTTGCGTTTCATACGTCACGTTTTGTGCTCGCATTCAGAAGTCTTGAGCTGCATCCGATCCCCACCGTCCCACCCGTTTTGGATCAGCGACGAACTGGACCGGATTGTGGAAATTGGAAAGTGTCAAAATTTCTGCCTACATCCCTTAAACTGAACACACGCCTGCAGCACAAGAAGGTCAATTGCTTTGACACGCCCTTCGCCCAGATCTTCAATCCCATTGCTCACAGCCTAGGAGGCTTGGAGAGAGCAGCTAGGATGGGCCCCGTGCTATTAAGAGCAGAGCATGCTTTGGGGAGTCTTCTCAAGTGGGATGCAGTGTATACTCGACCGGTATGCCAGAAACTTCTTTTGTTCTCGTGTTTTTCTTGGCGGTTGGTGTTACGAGCCTTTGGAAACCCTTCGGCGTTTTTTGTCAAGGGTGAACACGATCAGTAGTATCGTACAATATAAGCGTAACAATACAGGTTCAGCTTCCCGGCGAAACTTTAACGAGTGGGCCAATATGGCTGCTTGTTGTGACCGACGATTCTGAAAGAAGAGCAGACAGTTGCGGCCAATCACAGCCAATGCTGTTCCTCGTCGTGGCAAGCGTGGTTGCTTATCTTTTTGTCTCGTGAGCATCTGTGCATTCGTAGTGGTCGGAATAGTCATTTTGAGAATCTATCGCATCTGTGAATGACTGCACGTCCACAACGAGCACGTTGCAACACGACACTCCGCTGCAGCCACTGCTGCACGCGCATCATCTCTAGCAGAGGACGTGCGCGGCATCGATGATTTAGCTCCGTCGGTGACAAACCGATACGAACAAGTGTTATTTGTGTCATCATGAAGTAATTCGACCTTCGCTTGCTGCTGCTTTGCTTTTCGGGTTTTTGGTGTCGTGTATTAATTACCCGTCTGGCCCCTTTTCCTGCCTTGCCTCTTGGTGTGTTCCCTAATTCCGTTCGGGGTTTCTCGGCGTTTGCACAAGTGAGGAAACATGACCGGCACCGCGTAGCAAGAGTAAAAGTTTGTGTCGAATCAGTTATCAGGTTTCTTTCGTTTCTAGGATCCAGGGGTTGACGAGGCAAGCTGGTAGAATGAAACCGTGTCTTGGGGGCTATGGCTCTGGGCTTGTGCGGCCACTTCTGATTGGCTGACTGCGACAAAAAAAACGAACTTGCACTCTAAACAAAAGCGCGGATGCCGAGCAAGGGATCCGGCCTTTCGACCATGTGGTAAACTTCACGGCGAGGTCTAGTTAAAGAGGATGTGCCCGAGTCACACCCGAAAAGCGGCTGCTACGACGAAAACTCGTGTAAATCCACACCCAAAAAGCGGGTGTGCCACCCGCTTTTTGAACTCAACTGGACCCCCCGGAGTGCCACAAAAAGAGGGATGTCAACAAGATTGTTGCAAGCTCCTTACATCTTCAGGCCATATCCATGAAAGAGCATTTTGCGTCCATGCTGGAAAGGGTGGAGCTGAGGATGTTCTTGCCCACTGTGACAGCTGCGAGCGGAATCACAGCCTTCAGCCGTTCTGCCAAGCAAAGACGGGTTGGAAAGGCTTGCAAAGAATGATCGTGCTTGACGCAAACCCGTGTTCTGTTTCTGAAGATTCATGCAACAGCCATGAATGTACACCCAATATCCCAAGCTGGTGACAGATCCAGGGACTCGTCCAGAAGACGGCAACAACCGAGTTTCCATGACTGGGACGACCTGGATTCGACCGAATCCAAGCTAAAAAGCCGAGAAAGACGAGGCAGGAAATCCGCCTTGGCCTGGAATGATCGCGTAACCAGAATTGTCGCTTCGCGCCCTGTCTTCTGTGTCGACGTCGTGGAAGAGACTCCATTCTTTCGGATGCGCCGGGTCCCGCACACGTCAAAGCTCCAGCCCACTTCTAGAACAGCCTTTTTGAACAAGGCTGTCGGTAGTTTCTTCCTGCTGCTTCGCTGTCTGATGCCCCGAACACTTCCCGGTGGTGCCCCTTCCGTCGTCTCATACGTGCACTGTGACAATGTGAACACCCCCTCCTGACTTCCACCTCTCTTCGCATGAGTATGAACAAAACCAACCTATCTCATTTGTATGCTTCTCCATTTTCCTCTTGTTAAGACGTAAACATACAAGTCGTCCAGATCCAGGTTCAGGGAGGGTAATGCCACTCCGCATCAATGCTGGAAGACTCGTTAAGGAAACAGACAGCAAGGTGTGGAAGAATGCACTGGAATCATATGGAAAAGCGCTTGCTCTGACCGTTGCGTACGCGGCAAGAACAGCGAAGCGCAAGGACTTGAAGAAGGAGTTTCTGATCGATGACGATGCATTCCTTCGAAATGAGGCTCGCGACCTCATCGAATGCGGCCAATTCGGAAAAGCCGAGCTCTCCCGAGCGATGCGATGGAAGCTTGCACGGGGCACTTGGCGGATAGGGCTGCAGCAACTGGTAGAAAGCAACGACACGAAGCTCGTTATCCAATGCATCTCGAATGCCATGGAGTGTTTTGACAGCAAGTCGGACTCCGTCGGTCTTGACGACAGTAAGATCAAACAAGCATTCAAATACTTGGCACCCTTAAAAGGCGTTGGACCCGCGACTGCATCCCTTCTTCTCTCAGTAGCAGTCCCTGAACTTCCGTTCTTTTCTGACGAGGCATATGCATCGGTTGTCGGCAACACTCCAAAGAACTACAGTGTTTCAGAATACTTGGTCTACCGAAGTCTAGTCCGTGACAAGCTCGCAGAGCTCAACGGGGAACTGCAGGCTGGTGATTTTGAAAAAGCCTTGTGGGCCACAAGTGCTATGGAGCGCTTGGAAACTAGCGACGAGTCTCTTCCACCTGCTAAGAAACTCAGAACTCGATGACAGCGTCGCATGACTTCACAGTTAGACACTAGTCGATTCGCATCGTCACCCCGCCATTGATGTACATGTGTGTTGGTACATTACAGGAAGACTTCCGGATGTACACTGAACCAAACCATGTAACCAGAGTTTCGTCGCTGCAAACCATCTTAGTCACTGTGACACAAAGTAAAAGCGACCCAAGACATTGCGTTCATGGCGTTCATGACCTTAAACGACAGAATAAGCTGCTTTGGGGAGCGTGTTACTGTAATTCTTGTAGTCTTCTTTCACAAATAACGCTACAAGTAAGTACGCATTTCTTTGTGCTTCACTCTTTTGTCGTTTCTACAGTAATCGGGCGATTCTGCATCAAATCCGTCGCAAGAGAATGTATCGTCGCATTTTTGCAAAATTGTGAACGTGTGGAACTGCGTGCGATCAAGAGCAACAGAATTTGTTTGTCGGTAATATCATGTACACAGATAGGAAGTGCAGGCTGCGCACGGGGATTGGGAAAAAGGAGAATAAGGGAACGCCTCAGTAGCTCTCCCTCCTGAGACACTCATTTCGCTGCAAGACGGAGACGTCTTTTTAGCCAAGGCAACAGGCCATGCCCTGGTGCCCGTGCTGCTTATCAGTCGCTACCGACGATGATGAATCTAAGAAGGCCGGCGGTTCTCCGGGTGCAGCCAAACCTCATGCTGTCGCAACAGAGAAAAAGTCGCTCCTTGACAATGAAAAACGAAACTCGTATTCTTGTCGGGGAGCACACAGCGGCGCTCAGCCCCCCAATATGAGTGACAGCTTCACTTTCGGCAATGTCGAAGCACGAGACTCTCGACCCAGCAAACGGGTGAGCATCGCGGCTGAACGCGGCGAGACATTGTTCTCAGCTCAGTATCGCATTCCGATCTCGCAGAGCTACAACGTTCATTCGCCTCCTCAGCGACCTTGTATGTCCTCACTATTTCATTGATTATTCTGGGCGGCATGTTTTTCATGTTACCTACTGGTCGTGATACGTGTCGAGGGGAACTTCGCGTACACTGCAAAGCTAACATTGCCGTAAAACAGATTCAACGGGTCAATCCATCGACATACCTGCCGTGCCTACGAATACACCCAGTGTTCCCCAAGCTCTCATGCGACGGTCAGGCGATCCATCGGCGGCTCGTAAGACGTTGCAGACAAGCGATGGTGATCTCGGCTCTGATGAGGAGTACGAGCAGGATTTCAGCTCGTTCGGCTCACCCGACAACTTTTTGCCACCGCCTGATAACACCACCGCCGGAGACGATGCCGATCAGCAGTACCGGGCACTCCTCAACTTTCTCAAAAAGGAGTTCATAGAGGTCGAGGAGAACTATGTGCGTGCACTCGACCAGGCCATTTCGGCCTACCTGACCCCACTTCTCACCAACGAAATCCTGCCTCATAAGATTGTCAACGAGATTTTTGGGTCTTTGTACAACATAAAGGCAGTCAATGGCACCTTTCTTCAGGAGCTTAAAAAGGCAGTTTCGCAGCACCAAGAAAGAACTCGCAATGAGGACGACTTCTCGGGCGTTGACTTCGGACCCGCTTGCAAAAATCACCTCCGTGCGTTCCGCATCCTCACTCCGTATTTTAAACTGTACGAAGACTTCATCGCTCACGTTACGGATCTTCCTCCTGCAAAAAAGTACGCGTACGATACTTTTACACACAATGCTGCAATGGAACTAGAAGCTCAGTGTGAAGAGGAGGGCCGGTCTGGCTTGCAGGACCTCTCAATCATGTCGTTACTCGTACGGCCCATTCAAATGCTGGCGCAGTATCGTACGATTTTCCAACGCCTCGTCGATAGCACGCGGTCATCAGAACCCGGTTTTGATCTCCTGAAGGACGCACTACGGGAAGCCACCAGTGTTTGCAACTACTGCAACCAACGGAAAGTCGAGAGCGATGGAACAGTGATGCTAGCAGCAATTGAACAAAAATGGGAGTTCACGAATCTCGCGCGCCCAGGGCGATACTGGGTGATGGATGGTGAGATGGAAAGATTGGCAAGCAGGGGGCGCAGCATGACACGATGCGTCGTTTTTCTTTTCAATGATCTCCTGGTTTGCGTGGACCTGCCAAACAAGCCCGTTCAAGAGGGAAAACGCCGTGTAATCAAGCTGGAAATCGATGACGACATCAACATTGACTCGAAGTTGCCCTCAGACCTTCGGAACAGCAGCGGGCGACCTTTGGAGCCTGGTCGGTGCCTCTCGGTTGGAAGACAGCATTCGTGGTACTTGGTGCTCATTTTGCCCAGCGACACTTTGAAGGTTTGGTTATTTGTGTGCTCAATTCTTTTTTTTATTTAGCCACATGCAATGTGTGAGGAAACTGAACCGCCCAAGTAGGACCTTCTGATCATGATCATTTGCCAAATTTGCCACCTGAAACCACGTCCAGGATTTGGGCTCAGGGTAGTGCGGTCAACGAAAAAAGTTTTTGGAACAACATACCCGGGTCCTCTGTATTCCTCCACATGCCTGTGGGGGTGGTTAACTTTTTACCAAACATGAAATGTTGGAGAAAATGAGAAGCTCGTCGCCGCAAACCGTGGCGTTTTCACTTGCGTCCTGAATCCAGCTTTACGTAAAAAACGATCAGGCACTGCGTTCAATGAAAACAACTCTCTCTTCCCGTCATCATCATCATTAGTTTTGTATCAGCCGCGGTTGTGCGAGTGACGAGCTCTTATTTTTACCAAGAAAGTGTTTCCTCAGTGTGGTTGCGGAGCTGCACCCAAGGACCCCCCAGTGTAGCATAGCGCAGCCCAGCACAGCCGAATTGTGTCTCGTTCGTGTCTAAAGGAAAAGGTGTGTCAAGTGTACGGCAGGGAACTTCAAGTTAAAGCAACGTACGCTGCAAACGGGGTACTACAGGCCTACAATACTAGCCTCAAAAAGGGGCACTGGATGTGCAACAAGCAGGGTTCTTCTTGTAAGGACAGCTGCTGCGTATCAAAGTATAACGAAGCTCTTGCAAACTTGAGCTGCGTAAGGGCGCACATTTGCATAGGTCACTGTTGCTTCCTGAGTCCGAAGCTCCTCGGTATCATTAGTGTCATCTCCAGAATCACTGTCGTGATCACTCTCATGACATGTGGCATGTCGCCACAACCAAGTACTCCCTCATAAAAGAGTCAACGAAGTCCGAAACTGGACGCCAAGAACAAGCAAGCTGGCTCCCCGGGCCGGCCCTCTTCAGTGGCTGGTCCCCCAGTGCTGGCCACTCACGGCGGCCCCCCCGACAGTTTTCTTTTTTTTTTTGGAGCGTGGGGGGCTTGGGGGCAGCAGTCAGTTGTGTCTGGCAGGTGAGCAGCGTCACCTCCCCTAGCGAGCTCTTGGATCAAGCTGCGTCTGATGCAGCTGTTGTATGAATCGCCTACATACACTCAGCCGCGCGTGCCTTCATTGCGAAGGTTACTGCTGCGGCCTTCTGGGTGGCAGCTGTGTCAGGTCAAGTAGCGAGATCTGAGGCCCTGTGATGGCTGAGTGCACACCTAAGCAGGGCTGCATCCTCGTGTTGTAGCCGTGTTGTGTATTAGGCTTCGTGGGGGCCTGGTCAACCACCTCATCACTATAGGGCACAAACCTTTCTCGACAGTGATTGGACACTCGGGATTGCCGGGGGCGGGTCTCCATGAAGAAGAAAATTGTAAAGCAAGACCTGCCCCCTGCGTCTGCTGTCTTGCCGGCTGCTTCAGCAGACGACACGTACTACTACTACTACTGGAGCGTGGGGGTTACCCCCACGTAAGACCCCCCTTATAAATCACTGAACATACCACGCTGGACATGTCAGTACAAAAAAGAAAGTTTGCAGCGTTGGAACCTGCCATGTAAAGATACAAAACAGGTCCTTCGCACACACACAGCACCTGCTTTGTAGGAAATGCTTGAGGAGACTGCCAGTTGCGATAGATCAAAGGAGGTAAATGTGCTGTAGCCCACACGAAACACAGGTAAATCTGGGTTTAGTGGCGGGCGTAAGCGCCCGTCATCCAGTTATTGTCTCTGAGTTAATGGGTTTCAAGTCGCACTGATCTGACTTTGTTACGTGCAATTCGAAGCTGTCACAACCCTCAACAGAGCCTTTGGCACGAAGCTCTCCGGAATGTGCAAGGAAATTTGAAGCGGCGCACGAAGTGCCGAACCCGGCATCGATCGACAATCGGTCTGGACCTCAATGATGACTGAAATGCCGAGAACCTTGCCCCAGTTCTTGACGACATGTCATTAGCAATCAACGTCTGTGTCACGCGTGTCACGACATCTCAACATGTTGGCATCCACTCATTGGTAATGTTCATTTGTGAGGTCACTGTTGCTGTCGAGTTCACAGCACGATACTTCAGTACAACATCAGAGTATGAACTTCTTCATGATGAGACGAGTGCATTTTACTGCCACCCGACTGAAGAAACATTGGTATGATACCATTGCGGGTTGCTAAGTATTCTTTCCCATAAGCCTGGTTCCTGCGGCTTTGCCTCGTTTCGCTCTTTGAACTTTGCTCTAGATACCACCCCTCGCTTCCATGCTTCCATTTGCAGTTTCTAAGTGTTTACAATGAATCCAAAGTGGCAAACAGGTGGTGACCCTTGTCCGGGTCAGCGGGCCCGGAGGATGCGTGTTGTCTCCTTTCCAGCTTTTACGCACTCGACTTCCACTTCTGTGCTTGGTAAGCATTGAGAGCAAGTAAGCAATAGCCTGTTCATGAGCTAGTGGTGCTACTTCGTCCGCTAAAGGAGTCAAACTGGATGAGGATGAGGTCACTGGTCATTTACAGGTCAGTGTTGTCTCCGCTTGTTTACGATGCGGCCTTCTTTGGCCATTTCAGCTTTTGCTAGCTTGATGGCGAGGAGTTCATGCTGGTTAATTCTGGAGCAAGTGCCATCTCCGCTTGCTCTCACACTGCAGGTCTCTTCGGCAGCTCAAGCGGCCGTACCCTCCAGAGAAGTTCTGGAGATGCATTGCCACAGGTGTCAACGGTTGTGAGGCGAGCGCATTGTTAGCGGTTGACAGGCACAGAGTGTCCACTAAGACAGCCAAAAAAGGGTTCTGCGATGATGGAAACTGGGAACGTGCGACGAACATGGGTTTATTCCGGTCTCGGACCCATGTTGCTCAGTCAATCAGGGTGGAGCAAATGGTGAATCAGAAATTGGTAAGTTTCCGTAGTCCGACAAATCTGTCTGTTTACATTGTACAAAACAAAGGTGGGCTGGGCGAAAGTGCAAATCTAACAACGCCTGCTTGGACGCAGGCCGTGCATCGGTGCAGCACTGAAGTGGGTATTTCTCCTTCATGACAGTGCCCAATTCCGGTGTGTGGATGTTCTATCTTTTACTTTTCAGAGAACGCTCTTTATTGTCGGTTGCCGGTTATTTTGCAGCGGGGTCTACCCTGAGTGCCCTGAAACTCTTGCGAGTTGTTTTATGGGATTAGGATGACTGTCACAAAGTGGGGGGGAAAATCAGTCTGACAGCTTGCTGGGGCATACAACGACGAAGAGTACAGTAAATCAGGAGGGACTAGTGGGTCCAACGGCATCAGGTTGCTAGTGGCAACGCGTGAGAGAAGACGTGGACACTACATACATTGTCGTGGTCGCTACTTCGTGCATTTGGGTACGTGCACATGGTGCTTCATCTCTGGTTTCGCCATCGTCTTCAGTGTTAAGTGCTGCTGCCTTGGAGAAGCGCGAGGAGAAACATGACCAGGCTTGGAGCTCGACCTCATCCTCATCCTCATCATCACTGTCGCTGGCACCCGCTTTACGCCAGGACAGAGAAGGGAGAAAAAGAGCACGGCTTTCCGGGTAGCTTCTCACTTGCTTTGGCGACGAATAGGCGTTTCTGTAGACTGCTTCCAGTACTTGACATAGTACCTGTTCGCATCTGTACACGGTGCAATGCTGATCGTCCGTTGTCCTTGCGGAAGGCTGCTGTGGTTGTCAAGCCACCCAAGAACCAGGCGGAGAAGGGTGTCGTTGGACGGGAAGAAAGAGGTTGTGTTATCAGCTCTCCGGTTTGGGCTGTCCCCGCTTGGTAGGTGGTTGGTCCCTCCTTGTAGACACTCAGGTAGGTCCCGGATGCGAAGGGCATGTGTATGGTTCCCCGTTCGTTGCTGGGCCGCTTCAGGACCACCGAGGACTGAACGCTGTGTCATACCACACGGTGATCTCCAGCAACTTTTGCTCGAGTGAAACCATGACTCTCCAAAAGCGGGTGTGCCGGAAATAGGGTGTGCCGGCCCAAAAGCTGGGTTATTTTGTACCAGAAATAGTGGACACCCCAAGATACTTTCATGTGGGACCCCCAGAAATCAGTTGCGAAGCTTGAGAAGTTCTACCCAGCACAGAATTTGCTCCTACTCCACCCGTTCAATTGCGATTTTGTTCTGCGAGTGCATTCCATCGCACTCGACGTCGAACTAGACAAGGAGTGAAGATTAACAAGAAGCGTCTGCTTTCGCGTAAAAGCAACGAGAAGCAACGGTTTTCATTTAATTGGAGCCTCGCTGGGCTTTCCGTGTCCAGTTGTTGATCCTTCGAAATCACGCTCCAGTTGAGGCTTGCTCTCGTGATCATCAGTGCGTTGCGCCTTACTTCCTTCTGCGCTGTCAACGTCCTTTGTTGGAAGTCCTAGATGCCTGTTACACTCGGAACTACGGTCTTAATTGCAAGGGATCGAATAGCGCGCCACAGTACCTAGATCGTACTAGTTTCACTAACCTGTTTGCGAACCCCCGCGGGAAACGAGGTGATCATGACTGGTGCAGGTTGTTTCACAAAATAAGGAGGGACAGTTTGCTTGCGTTTTGGTGCAAGCAACCCGTTTCCCAACAAGCTTCCCTGGGAGAGAGCAAAAACCTTCCAGTCACGTCGGTGGCCTCTTCGCTTCTCCAGATCCAGCTTGCATGTTTGGACGGGCCACCGTGGACGCGTCAGCTGTTCGGTCTCCGTTCTCATGCATCTTCTGCTTCGTATAAAGGTGCAGTTCTCGGCGGTTCAGGCTGTGAAGATATGTATTCTGTGTCGCTCCTGCACGAGAGCTGGTATATACTGCACGGAGAAGCGGAATACGGGATGAGCACGATGACGTCCCATAACACCACGGCGTCGGAATACCGGAAGTCTAGACATACACAAACGACCAACGAAAGACTTCCGGAAGCTTCTCATCTCTCATTGCCACTTCCTAGCTCCCGAGCACCAGTGGCATTCTGCGTGATGTGGTGCTACGAGGTTTGGTGGAATGAAACAGTCACCCAGCCCAGAGGAGGAAGATGAAGAGCAAGCTGATAATAAATCACAAGAGGGAGCCTAAAGTGGAGTGTGATTTCGAAGGATCAGCAACCGGGAAAGTCAAGCAGTTTCTGGAGCGCCGGCCAGCGAGCTGCGAGTATTAACTCGGGTTGGCAGTTTGTACCTGTTGTGCACGATTGGAGAGTACTTGGAACATTTAGGAGGCACAAGGGGCTCTTTGCTCGTTATTTGATGAGGCTTCATTTCTTTCACCAAAACGTACATAATAAACGACGGGACTCGCTACCTGGCGTGCCTTGCTTCGGATGAACACACCTCCTGATACTCACCTATGCCATCATGAATGAAGCTTGGGCCGAAGGCCCGTATGCGAGGATTGAGCGTGATGGTAAAGTTCGGGTGATGCTTGTTCGGCGCCGTACCTGGAACGTTCAAGGACACCCCTTCGAAGTTTGATCCCGTTCGCTCCAGACTGGCACACTTTTTTTTTTATCAAGCATCCGCCTCTCATGACTCAACACAAGGGCCAGTGGTCATTACAAAAGAGACCCGGTACGGAAACACGGGGTGTGTTAGCCTGTGAGCCACGTGCGGTCTACATATTGCCAACTTCCATTCTTTCTCGCAGATGTCGTTGTAGCTGATGACTTCGCGGATACCACAAATTCAATCTCGCGGAAGGATACCGCTACCAGTGAGACTTTTGAACAGGCAGGCTTGTCAGCTGATCTCATCGCAAAGAGTCTAGCGGAGCTCGAAAATGAAGGTACCAGGAAAAAACGAAAGGTTACGTGTGAGGTATTACTTTTGTTCACTCAAGACCAATCCAGAATATATAAAGCTCGCGAGCCTGACTCGCCACTCCATTCGAGATGCTATCTCGGAAGGGAAGTGTTCCCCATCGCCGATTCGATGATTGCGCTAAAGATGCGAGGAGCCATGTGCGCAGTCACAGGTCATTTTTCTAATCATTAGATTTGCTGAAGGTGTGCAGTTTGGTGGACAGTAATACCCCAACAGATTTGCCTGGAGGATTCTACAACGGACCGCATGAGATACCAAGGTGGAGATCAGTGGGTTCATTTAGGTTCGAACTGCTGCCGGCAATTTAGTGAACACTGGCGAACAGCTGATGACCGCAGTGTGATCGACCTCCTTGAAAATATGCAGACTTGTACAACAGCCCTGACTGAATTTACAATGAGCAGAGGGTGCGATCGTGAATATTCGGTCCGTGCCCTGCGAGAAGAACGCTCTCAGGCACTGGTAGCTCTGCATCGTCGATTACGCGCTGCCTTTTGGCTTTTGCGCAACCGACCACTTGACTTGTCAAGAGATCTTGCTGAATCGGTGCTTGCTTACCTTTCAGGCTCTGTTCGACGTGACATCACACCAAAGCCTGCAGGTGTCGGTTGATGTCACCGATGGTTGTACTACTCAGATGGAGCGTCGACTGAACGGTGATGACAGGCGGTTTCTACCGCGTTGATTTGCTGTGTGTTCATTAAACCTGAGAGGCTAAAAATCTTAGAAGAGATCTTCGTAGACAAATAAGCTCAACACAGTTGCTTCCCACCCCGCAAAAAGATTCCGGTCTTGGAAGCAGAAACCACATTTACATGTTTTATCCTTCATACCTCCGCTATGCGCCTCAGTTGCACCTGTTTCTCAAGGCCCGCGGTTAAAAAAGGCAACCCGGCTGGCCGGACAGATTAACTATGCCGGGTTGTACATACCGCCCGCTTTGCGGCAAGACCGAGTGGATGTTGGGCAAGCTGGAAACAATTTGCGCCCGTAACAGCTGGAGCGATGCCGTGCCTGAGTATCCGCACGACGTATCTTTTGTTCAGTGGGTGTTGAGATCATCCGTCAAGATGCTAGCCGCCGCCATCAAGGCGGGCTATTGCTAAAAGAAGGAGAGCCCGCGAAACAACGTGTGAACACACGCCTGTCAGGCGGTCTCGTCAGTCAGAACGCCCCCGGCTGCGCCACCGGTAGTGCCCGAGAAGAACTCGTATGAGAAAGAAGGGGCTAGGGCGGTACGTCAAAAATTAGACAGGTTGTGAAAGGAATGAATTCATGAAATTTGCTTGGTACGTAAAACAGGTAAAACCGCCTGTGTGGGACAGACAAGACGATGCCTTCGATGCAAATTGACTCCTCGGCATACATACCCACGCTCGTTCAACTGCCACCTTCTCTGGGGTCTGGTTTTCGAGGACCTCAAACAAAGCAAGTGTACCTGTGTGAACCCGTGCGGAAGGTGACACGACACAAGCGCCGTACCCCGCGAATCTGGCTTGTAGCACCTGGGCTTCACTTGCTGTGCCGACCAAATGGCGGAATATCGCGTGCAGTCCTCCTGGAAGAAATTGATAAGGTCTTTCTCCAAGATCTTACGAAGACGACAAGGATCACGATCAAATGCAAGCCGAATAGCTGTGAACCGTCTCAAGTGTTCGAGATGGATCAACCTGGTGACTTCAAACAGGCATTGGTTATATTGAACGCCCTTCGCAAAGAACGGGTAGCAGACGACTTGCACGTCGAATGGCTCCCTCCGGATCTTGATGTTCTTGAGAATCCAGAGACCTTCGGCGAAGTGCAGAAGAATAAGAAGTTCGGATATGTTCCTCCAAAACAGAAGTTTCAAAGATGGATGCCTGAAATTCCAGGCTCTCCAAGAAAGTCGACTTTCGAATACCGCGCAGCTGAGGAGCAAAGGAAAAACGAAGAACAACTCGGAGAAAATGGTTCGCCGGGTGGATTGGCCGATGACTTCAACAGGGTTCCTAGCGACAACAAAGCACCTCCATCGAACGTCCAAGATCCTTCAGAACCCCACCCATCTAAAAATCCTTCATTTGACAACGAAAACGCGCAACCAGGACACGGGTCTATAAGCCCAGATCCTGGTTCTACAATGAATTTGGGCAGTTGCTTGGCGCCAGGGCCTCCAGCTCATTCGTCCACAAAAGCTGCCCTTGCTTCCGAGCTTGAAAACGAAAGAAGCCGACGCGCACAGGCTGAAAAGCGAGCTTGGCGAGCTGAAAGGGCAGCTAATGCGCTTGCAGAACAGCTTTCACAACAGGCAAATGCACGGCGAACGCATCTCCAAATGATAGAGGTGAGGTCCGAGGGCATAGATGCACCTATCCGGCCGTGTGCACTGTGCAATGCATCGATCACACCGTTTTGCTCTGTTTCTGGTAACTCCCACCTTCCAGATAAGCTGACACTAACACTTTTTACAAAACGGCTGACTCAACACTGTCGGGCCTCCACTCTTGGCGGCGTTGCAATCTTCCCAGTCTCAGAATGGAAAAGGTTCCCCCTAAGTTTGGAGAAGGAAGTCACGTTTTCCATAACATCTTCGGAAGAGCTTTTAGGTAAAGCTGGTGTCTTGGTGAGAGACTTGATGCCCCAGAGGTCGAATTACTCACCTGAAATCCTCTGGTCTGATGGTATCAAAATAAAACTGAACGGATGTGAAGTTGGCAAGCTACGTTTCCGCTCCGTGGCAGTGAATGCCAACGAGGATGATGATGGCACCGGTGTTGAGGCTGATCGCCGGGAAACCCTTTTTGTGTGCACAACACCACTGACACACCATTCCCTGCACACATCGCCGGCTGGTGCACCCATTGCAACGATCGAACAACGTGCAACTCTTGGAATTGAAGAAGCTTTTAAAACTAAAGAAGGAGAAATATGGGGTCGATCCGGCAAGTATTGGGTTCTGATCAAGGACTCTCGCGGTGTCAACCTCATGACTCGTCTTGAGTTGTCACAGGCACAACAGTTGCGATCGTTGATCGTCGCGAGTCTGGTTGTTGTTATTTCTGGTGTCGAGGTCACAAGCATGATCAACGCAAGTTTTGATTTCGTCAACCACAAACTTGAACGATTGAAAGCGGAAATCGACATGTATGCACAGGAACCAGGTGGCAGCAAATTGATGTCGACTGCAAATCTTGAAGCGTCATTGAGAGTGAACCTGGCAAATAATAGCTCTCAAAAGCAGTGGATAAGAGACCAGGGCTTTCGGCGCACGTCTGCTGATACTAATTTATTGTTGTCTCACGCCTCATTGCCCTCACAGCGGCCCTCACAGGGGTTTCACGAGCCTGCTAATGATCCCAGTCTCCTCACTTCTTCGGACAACTATCCACAGGACGGCCATTCCAGGATTGCGAAAATGCATCCGTTTCTTCAGAACCAGGTGTCAAGAACTTGGTCCAGAGGTCCTAAAGAATTTTCCTTGCACGATCAAAGTCGACCAATCCGCGCAGTGGATTTGCCAGTGTTTGAATCACATGCAGCTACCGGTTCCTTCAAACTCGCATCTCAGTCACGACAGCCAACTCCTTTGAAGAACGATCACTCGAGACCACTTGTTGCTTCGTTTTCGCATGGGATGCGACCAATCACGTATCAGTCACCTAGTGCCAGCTACATTCGACAGTCTGACATGACTGAAGATATGCATTCATCAGATCCTGATGTTCTCATTACAGTTCATACACCTTGTTGAGATTTAGAGTTTTTGTCGCCCGATTCAAAAACGGGACTAGTCTAGCCACACTTTCTGACCTCTGTTTACCATTTGTGCTCCCCTTTGCGAGTTATACTGCAGGAGTAGCTCAAAGGGACCCCAGGAGGACACAAAAGGATCCCAAGGGACCCTCTTGTGGTCCAAAAGGGCCCCAAGAGGACCTCCAAAGCCGAAACAGACCCGTTCCGGGCGTCCTAGTTTGCGGTGTCCTTCTGGGGTCCTGGCTTTCTGGCGTTTCCCGGCCGTTTTTCAACCTGCACCGATCAAGGACAAGTCTTTTGGGATTTTCTGGATGTTTTTAGGGTCGCCCGTGTGTTGGGTGCTACTCGGGCTTTTGTTTTGGGGCCGATTTTTTGGTTCCCACTGGATTCTATTGTGGAGGACCTTTCTTTGTTTTCAGATTGGGGCATTTCCTCCCCCGAGCCTTCGAGACGTCGTCAGACGTAAGGCGACCGTGTTCAGCGTGCACAGTTTCGACTGGAACGTGCCGATCCTCGAGTCGCTCATTCGAGGCGAAGAAGGAGGGGCTCTGGGTCGCACCCAGCGTCGATGAGGCCGAGACGGCGATGGGCGTGGCGGTCGATGCACACGGATCTGGAGCCGGCTCCGTCCAACAAGCGGAAGCACGAGGTGGCGCAGCCGGCGGAAGCGGGACAGTCGCTAATCCAGCGGGCTGTGGCCGGCGCGGTCGAGAAGCTGTCCCCGCCGCGCCAGCGTCTGAAGGAGCCGGTCGAGGGTGAGAAGGCCGGTCACCGGCACGAGCTGACCGATGGGGTGCGGGCTCCAACGGAGTTTGAATGCGGCGATTGTCAGAAGACGACCCAGAAGGGCCGCATGCAGAGGAGGTGCGAAGAGTGCGGCGCCAGCGTGTGTGTCACGAGGTGCGTGCGATGGCCCCCGCAGACGCGATTGCGGTTCTGGAGACGTCGATGGGCGAGTTGCAGCAGGCGCAGGCGACGGAATATCTCGCGAGACCGTGCGCCGTCGACGGGTCGAGGTGGAAGACGCTGTGGGGGCCGCCGCAACCGCCGAAGCGCAGCAAGCACTGTCCGCACGGAAACCCGCTTTCCGGGCAGAAGGGGGGCGGAGTCGTTGTGCTTGCCAGGCAGCCGGGGGTGGCCCACCTGCTGCCCAACGAATCGCTGCAGGAAGTGCGCAACCGGGTCATCCACACGATGATCGCGACGGGGGTCGGACGGATGTTCATGCACTTTTTTGCAGGCTACGCCCCATCGGGGAACACGGCAGCGGCGTCCCGGAACCGGCTCCTGCAGACGGTCCTCTTCGAGGCGCAGGCCATAGTGGGGCAGGCCCCGACGGTCGTGATGGGCGACTTCAACACGGACGTTGAGCGATCGCCGGCGCTTCGGCATGCCCTCAGCAACGGGTGGTCGGACGCAGCGCAGCTGCAGGCGGCGTGCGAGGGAGGACGACCGCTCAACACCTACACGGGCACGAACACGGCCGGCACGCGCATCGACTACGCCCTGATGAACCTCGCGGTGCAGGCGTTCGAACAGCAGACATGGAGGTTCAACGTGCCGCGAGCGATACCCGTGAAGCCGGCAGGTAGGGTCGTCGAGGTCCCGCGGCTGGATGCCATGTGCGCCGCGGCCTGCGAGGGGGACGTCGAAGGGGCGTGGATGGCGCTCTCCGCAATGTGCGAGCAGTACCTGCTGGACGCAGCGGGATTCCTGCCTGTGAAAGACGTGCGCACACCGGCCGCGGTAACTCGGAGCTGAAGATGACTCGCGTTGCGGCGGGAGTACGCCGGACCGGGGCGTGGCGTGCGAGACGGAGCTGAGGCACGGGAATACAATCCGGCGCCTGGAGCACTACGTCTCCCAGCGAGCTCGCCTAGAAGCGTCCGGACCTTTCCAGGTGCCCCAAGAACTCCGCTTGTGCTGGCTGCGCTGTCTCGCCGTGATCCGTGGCGGCGGGGTCGGCGGGCCGCCCCCCTCCGACCCGCCGAGCGCAGAGGTCGCCCGCGTTTACTTGCACGACGTACGACTGCGCAGTGCGAGATACAACGCGGCTGCGGCGAGGGTACGGAAGAGGCAGCAACAGGAGAGGCAGCTGACGATGTTTGGGACGGATCGCCGGGCTCTTGTGACGATGCTGCGGGGGGGTCCGGGGCAGGCGGCCGATGCGGTGCGGACAGCGGACGGGCGGCTCACCGCCAACGTCGAGGAGATGGACGAGGTGCTGCAGGAGGCGTGGGACCCGATCCTGCGCATGTACGGGGAAGGACGCCCAGAACCCGAGTACGAGGCGTTCCGCAGGGCCTTCGAGGGGTTTATCCCACGCCGCCAGATGGACCTGCGGGATGTGACCGGGAGCGAGCTACGGGATGTGCTCAACAAGCGGAAGAAGAAGACTACGGCGTGTGGGGTGGACGGCTGGCGCTTGGACGAGCTGAAGGCCCTGCCCGACGAGCTGCTGGACGGGTTCGCGACGCTCTTCAATCTGGTGGAGGAGCGGGGAGTGGCCGAAGGGTATGCTGACATCATTGGTGTCGCTCATACCAAAGACCGACGACACCTCGCCAACGAACTTGCGGCCAATCACCGTGACGAGCTGCGTCTATCGGTTGTGGGCCTGCAGGCGTTTGCAAGACGTCATGGAGTGGCAGGACGGCTGGATTCTTCCGTCGCAGCACGGCTTCCGCAGAGGGCATCGGACGGACGACGTCCTCACGGAGCTTACGACGCTGATCGAGGAGACGCTGCTCGACGAGTCGAAGTCGCTGTACATGGTCGCACTCGATTTCGCGAAGTGCTTCGACCGGGTACCTCAGGGTATCGTTCTCCGGCTCGCCGAAGAGATGGGCCTCGACGCGCGCATCCTGCGCCCTGCGCGCCATGTACCGTGGGATGAAGCGCCGGTTTATATTGCCGCGGGGCGTAGGGTCCGAGTTTGAGGTCACCAACGGTATCTTACAGGGGGGGTGCCCACTTTCGGTGATCCTCATCAACGCCTTGCTGTCGATTGTGCTCCGAGCGGTGTCGGTGCGCGTACCGGAGGTTTCGTCGGAGTCGCTGGCGGATGATGCCACGCTCTTCGCGTCCGTGGAGTCCGAGCTGCAGCAGGCGGTCGACGTCATCGCACAGTTCTGCGCCCTGACAGGGATGCGGCTGAACATGACGAAGACACTGGCGATGGGGATCCCCGCGGGCACGGCGCGGCAGCGTCGGCGGCGGCCCTTTACGAGCGTGCTGGCAGTCGGCGACGAGACGATACCAACAGCGACGGCGGCGAAGATCCTCGGTGTGCGCACGTGTGTCGCGAGCGTTCAGGCGGAACGTACCAACGACGCGCGTCTGAGGGCCCAGAACGCATTGCTGGACAGGCTGAGCACCTCGCACCTTCCGTTCGAGGTCCGCTGCGAGGTGGCGAGCTCCAATGTCCTTGGAAGCGTGCTGGCGGGGTGCTCGTACGAGGGGTACACGCAGACGTGCCTGAGGGGCTGCGGTCGCGGGTAGTGAAGGGTGCTTTCGGGACGAAGCATCCGTCGAGGAGTGTGACGGCGGTGCTGACCATCCTGGCGAAAGCTCACCGCTGTGCTCGCTTTTCGACGCGTGTACGCCCGCATGCTGAACATCGCCCGGCTTTACAGCCGGCACGGTGTGTTGTTGCCGAAGGCGCGCCTAGGACCTGTCGGGATCGCCATCTCTGACGGTTTCACGGTCGCGGGCATTGATTTCGAAGGTGACGATTTGGCGACCGCGGCGCTCGAGGGCCGCCGGCTTCTCGACATGGAGAGGGGCGAGAGGCACCACGCCATCCGGGCGCGGCTACGGCAGACGACCTGGACGCAGCTTGCGAGGCAACGACCGTCTTACGACGGCGTGCAGGCAGGGATGGACTGCAGGCGTACGAACGAACTGCGCCTAGCGACGGCTGACGCTGGCGAGAAACGTGCGCTGGCGGTGATTCTGTCCGGGGGTGTGTTCCTCGCAGCGCGGTGGGGACGGAATGCGCGTGCGAACGGAGGGGCGGCCGGGTCAGACGGGTCGCCGAGCTCCTCGGCGTCCGTGTCGTCGACCGCCTCTGATACGACCGGCAGCTTTGACGAGCACGCCTCCGAATCCTCCTCTTCGGAACCTCAGCGTCCGCCGCTGGACCGCGGCTGCAGGGACTGCGACCGGGGCGTCCAGGACACAGCGGATCACCTGTGGTGGGAGTGCCCCGCCTACGACGAGATTCGCGGCCGTCCTTGCTTCGCCGAACTCCTGCGGGCGGACCGGGCGAGGTGGCCGTCTTGCACGCGTGTGCATGGGGTTATTGTCGAAGGAATGCGGGTGGAGGTCGCGGCCCTTCACCGCCTCATGGCGGCGGTGTACACTGCACGCGTGGAGGCGGAGCGACGCCGCCTCTCCGCAGTGCAACCGATGCACCCCTGGCACGCAGCTGCGCCGCTGCCGGCGGTGCAACACCTGTTCAACTTCGACCGCCTTCCGGATGAGCCGCCGAGATGGCCGTACGGCGGCCGTGCGATGCGGGCGCTCAAGGGCTGGCTGTCGGCACTGAGGTGGACCGACGCGGGCGAGGTGTCGTGCGTCGAGCTGGCAGTGGACTTCGAGGTCCACACCGGGGTCGACGTCCCTGCCCCCCCGGGAATACGAAGGCTCGCCGCCAACCAGAGGGGGAAGACCCTCTGGACGATGCTGTCGACATTGTGCCGCCTGTGCCAGGACCTGCAGCTGCCGTCGCCGTTGCCTGCCGAGCGGAAGGTCCGGGTGGGCTCGATGAGGACCCTGGGGGCGCCGATGCTGTGGGGGGGATTGACACCTCGCCCACGCTTCGCCGGGGGCGAGGAGACGCACGGGGTGCTGGAGACGAGCTTTCCGCGGGCAGCTGCCGGGGACGGGAAGAACTGGGGCGGGGACGTGTTCCCGCAGTACGACGCGGCGCGGCGGGCACAGCGTTCGCTGCGCTGGGACGTGCCCACCCCTCTGCCGCAACGCCCGCGCCTTCCCGTGCTTGTACCGGCTGCGCAGGCGGACCCTCTGCTCCGCACGCAGTCGGTCTGCGATGCCTGCGCGAAGCAGAAGTGCGCGGTGTGCACTGGCATGCGAAGAAACTACAGCCTTGTAGTGGACCAGTGCTGCCAGGTGCACCACCGCCCGGACGACGGCCTGCGCATTCAGTGCTGCCGGGCGCATCGGCTGACGCGATGCGGGACCTGCCCGAACGCCGACGCGTGCTGCGGACGGGGGCATCACAGGGGTGGTGCTGGCCGCGACAGCAGCAGTGGCGACGGGGGTGGCGGTGGTCATGGCGGCCGCGGCCGTGGGCGGCCGGGGCGGCGGAGACAACAGTGGCGGAGACGGTGGCGGCGGCCGCGGCACTGGTCGCGGCCGCGCACGCGGCGGCGCACGCGGCGGCGCACGCGGCGGCGGTCGCGGCGGCGGTCGCGGCGGCGGCGGCGGTGGCGGTCGCAGCGTTGGCGAGAGCGACGGCCTCACAGGCCGGAAGCGGCGCGCGCCGTCCCCACCGGGGACACCTACCAGCCGTGGCCGGAGGAGGCGGACGACGAAAGTCGCCCCCGAAGCGCGCCCCCCCGCCAGCAGGCAGGAAGCGACCCGCGCCTTGCACCCCCACGGCCTCTCCCGCAGCCGCGCTGCGCGCACGACGACGACGACGCGCCGATCTCGGCGACGACGGCACTGGCCTCGCCGGCCCGAACACACCGCGCCCACCCGGCCCCGCCCTCTTCGCAGGCCCTGACTCGGGCCCTTTTTCCGATTCTGGTTCCGACCCTCCACGGGTCACACAACGATCGTGCCCTCCCGCCGGCTCTTCCCGGCTACTCGCGTCCTCCGCATCGCGGCGTGCCTATCGGCGCAAGCGAGAAAGCGAAGACTCCGATTCCCTTTCGGAATATGAGATCGTGAGCAACTGCCAACAACAGTTGCAACCGACTAGAGTTGCGCCGCGCCGAAAGCGCGGAAAAAGTGACCCTTCTGGAGTCACGTAGCGAAAAGCTGGCATAGTGTGGTACTCATTTGCATGCAAATGACTCCCCACTAATGCAACAAGACGACGAAAAGTTGTGAATTGATTTGGAATTCTGTGATTTTTTCTGCTAGAAAATAGGTGGATCGCCTCACGGGATAAGTTTCGACGTTGCATTTTTGTTTTACCTTAACTGAAGCGTATCTTCAAAAATAATTACCAAACAACCAAAGGTCGCAAGACACCGAACTGAGTGTCCCTCGGGATCGACAGTAAAACAAAGGAAACCCAGTACACGAAAATTTGGCCGGCCGCACATTCGGGCAATGCGGTGGCAAATCATTGCCTGCCTTTTGGCGGGCGTTCCCCAGGGCAGCGCGCTGACGAGCGTGGACTACCGCGTTACCACCAGTAGTCTTGTGGGAGCTGGGAGTATCGACACGTTCTCGCTCTACTTCCACACATATTCCATCGCCACGCTGGTGGGTACCATCTCGAGCCCAGGGGAGGGCGAGGTCGTAGAGGGTACCGCCGATATACCCGAGATTGACGACTTTGCATACGCGAGCCTCGTGTACAGTGGTACGAACAACGACGACTGGATGGTCCTGACGTTGGAGTTGAAGTTGGGCGGAGTTTGGAAGAATCTGACCGCGCCGGACGCAAGCCACCAGCCGGGTGGCCACGTCCAGATTTACAGCGGACACATCGACGCGGAGTGGTTCGACATGAACGACGACAAGACCCCGGTGAACACGATCGCGACAAAGTTCACTACATCGGGTGAGGATTGGGCTGACACGACGAACATCATCGCCATCTTCTTCCACTCCGAGACGGACGTGCACTACGCCGGAGTCATCTACGACGCGGAGAAGAATTCCAAGTGGGACATCGTCGCTAAAGACTGCCCGTTCCCGCTTGCGGACTTTGTCAGTGTGACCGCCAAGGCGCTCCGCGCGGATAATGATGGGTACCACGTGTTGAAAGCCGAGTTGCAACTGGCCGATGGGACCTTCGCAAGCTTGTACGGCCAGAACTGGCAAGGAACAAGTGGCTGGATCAATCATGTGCAGTCCAGTTGGATGCCGGTTCCTGTAGACGCTGTCGTGCTGACGATCCACAAGGTCTTGCTGCGAATCGCGACGTACACCGACGCCGACTCCGGCAGCGTGGACACGTTTTCGATCTACATGCACTCTTACAATGACAGCGTCGTGGTCGCGACGAAGACGAGTCCTGTTGCAGGGGAGGTCGCTTTCTTCAACTTCGAGTTTGATCGATTCTTCGACATTGCACATGTCAGTCTTGTCTACGCAGGGACGAGTAACGATAACTGGCGTGTGTCGCACATGGAGGTGTTCATGTACGGCCGATGGGAAAACTTTACGTGTCCGGACGCTTTGGAAGAGGAGAAAGCGGGTCGGCCTGCCGTGTCGACGATCAATGCGGACCATCTCGATTCGGAGTGGTTCGACCTCACCGGCACGAAGCCAGTTGTCAACAAAGTCACGACGCGGTGGATCACCGACGATGTGCAGTTTTCAGGATCGACGAACATCATCACAATATTCTACCACTCGGAAACCAAAGTGCACTACGCCGGCGTCATTTACGACCCGGCACAAGGATCCCAGTGGGACATCACCGCCACCGACTGCCCGTTCCCCGTCGATCAACTTCGCATGGTGACTGCCAGGGCGCTTCGCGCAAAGAACGACGGGTACATCGTGAAGACTGTCGAGTTGGCGGAGAACGGCGGCTACACGTTGCTGTGGGGTTTAACGTTCAACGGGTACGGGGGGTGGATCAACCACGTGCAACCGGGATGGGCGCCCAACCCTATGGACGAAGCGGTCTTCGCTAAAACCAACGGAATGCTGCGGATCACGACGGGTAGCGACCCGGCAGCTGGCAGCGACGACGACTTTTCAATCTACATGCACTCCTACCACGAAGCCGGGCTGGTCGCCACGAAAAGCAGCTCGCGCCCGGGGGAGGTGGCTGTCGTCGCCTACAATTACGACGGGATGGATAAGCTGGCTCTCATCAGCCTCGTGTATAACGGCACGGACAACGACGACTGGCAAGTGGCGGCCGTAGAGTTGTACATGCAAGGCGGGTGGGTCGACTTGACTGCCCCAGACGTGCCAGCAGGAGGGGTGGCACACATCGAAGTTGGACACATTGACTCGGAGTGGTTTGATGGCCGTCCGAGGGCATCCGTGAACACCATCACCACGAGGTGGTACACTTCGCCGGTGGCGTCGGCGGAATCGACCAACCTATTCGTCATCTTCTTCCACTCAGACTTGGCAGTTCACTATGCTGGAAGTATCGCCGATCCAACGAACGGGCAAGAAGTGACAGTGGAAGCTACCGACTGCCCGTTTCCGCTCTCTGAACTCCGTATGGTGACCGCCAGGGCTCTTCGTTCGGAGATTAGCGACGGCTGGATTTTGGAGAAGGTGGGGTTGAAGCAAGCCGACGGATCCTTCTCGACGATGTACGGACAGACCTGGGAGAGCAGCGGGGGTTGGATCAATCACCAGCAGCCCAGCTGGATGCCCGATCCGCTGGACGAGGTTGTGCTGACACCGAAGAGAGTCTTGATCCGGATCACGACGAACACCGCTGCGGATGCTGGCAGTGACGATAACTTTGCGATCAACATCCACTCGTATCACGAGTCGATCCGAGCGGCGACGATCGCAGCACCTGGCTCCGGCAATGTTACATACGTCAACGGGGACTACGCGCCAGACATTTTCTCTCTAGCTTACTTCAGCTTAGTCTACGAAGGCACCAAGAACAACGACTGGCAGGTGAAGTCCGTCGAGTTCTACAAGAAGGGTGGATGGAAACATCTGACCTGTCCCGATGCTCAAGAAAATACAGACGGCATCGCTCGGATAACCGCCGATCATGTTGATTCGGAGTGGTTTGATATGCACCCCAGGGTAGCGGAAAATACTGTCAAGTCTATGTGGATTACTTCCTCCGAAGCTTATGCGGAAACGACGAACATCATTGTGATCTACTTCCACTCAGCGACGCAGTCCCACTACGCCGGCGTTATTTACGACCCAACACGGGGGTCTGTATGGGTAGTCGAAGCTGTGGATTGCCCGTTCCCCGTCGAAGAACTTCGCATGGTGACTGCCAACGCCTTGCGCGATCATGCAAGTGATGGCTACATCGTAGAGAGAGTTGAACTCATGATTGGTGGTAAATACCAGAAGATGTGGGGCCAGCCTTGGAACGGCTACGGCGGATGGATCACACACACAAAGCCTGGTTGGATGACGATCCCATCGGATGAAGTTGTCTTGACCACCAACGTGAACCCAATTTTGTTGCGTATCAGGACTTTCGGCGACGATGCATCTGCAGGCAGCAACGACAAGTTCTCGGTTTACCTGCACTCGTACCACACATCATTGCTGGTGGGGACGATAGTTAGTCCGGCTGTGGGGCAGGTTTTACTGTTGAACTATGACTTCGCTGACGGCATAGCCGACCTGGCACACATCAGCCTTGTGTACAACGGCACCAGCAATGACGACTGGTGGGTGAAGGCAGTTGAGCTTTACATGAACGGGGATTGGCGAGCCTTGACCTCTCCCGACCTGGAGGAGTCCGTAGCTAGCGGGAAAGTGAATGCATCTGTCATCACTGCTGCTCACGTTGACTCGGAGTGGTTTGACTTCTGGTACAAACCGACAGTCAACACCATCTCGACAAAGTTTAGCACTTCTACAGACGACTGGTCGGAAACGACGAACATCATCACAATTTACTTCCACTCTGAAACAATGGCGCACTATGCCGGAGCAATTTACGATGCGGAAAGAGGGTCTGTGTGGTACATCACGGCCAATGATTGTCCGTTCCCTCTCGAAAAACTCCGCATGGTGACCGCCAGAGCTTTGCGAGCGTCCAACGACGGCTACATCGTGGAGAAGGTAGAGCTGTTGCAGCAGGATGGAAGCTATGCAATGTTGTACAGCCCGACTTGGCAAGGCACCGGTGGGTGGATCAGCCACGTGCAAGCAGGTTGGATGCCGGACCCTCTCCATGAGGTTGTCTTCACGTTGAAGAACACGGACCTGTTGGTGCGTGTCACAACGGCCAGTGAGGAAGGTTCGGGGAGCAATGACAGTTTCTCGATGTACATGCATACGTACCATGACAGCACGCTGGTGGCAACGAAGGTCAGTCCAGCTGTCGGAGAGGTGTCTATTTTCAGCATCGACTTCCCCGCTTTCGACCAGTTGGCACACACCAGTCTTGTGTATGCTGGCACGAAGAACGACGACTGGCGGGTCTCGTCTGTGGAGCTGTACATCAACAAAAGATGGCGTTCGCAGTTCTCGCCGGATGCAGTCAACGGGCCGGAACCTATCCACGAGGGCCACCTTGACTCGGAATGGTTTGATATCAGTGCGAAACCGGTACTCAACACCATCTCGACGCGTTGGACCACTGCCGATGAGCAATGGGCGGAGACCACGAACATCATTGCCATTTACTTCCACTCGAGCTCACAGGTTCACTACGCTGACGCAATTTACGACGCGGAAAGAGGATCGGAGTGGGACATCACGGCCACTGACTGTCCGTTCCCTCTCGCAGATCTCCGCATGGTGACTGCCAGGGCGCTGCGCGCATCGAACGATGGCTACATCGTGGAGTCCGTGGAGCTGCTGCAGGATGACGGAAGCTACTTGAAGCTGTGGGGTGTGCACTGGCAGGCATACGGAGGATGGATTTCACATGTACAGGCTGGTTGGATGCCGGATCGTTTGGATGAGATTGTTTTGACAATGCGCAAAGTGTTGCTGCGCATCACCACGGATGGCGCCGCTGATGCCGGCAGCACTGCGAAGTTCTCGGTCTACATGCACTCGTACCATTGGAGCGAACTGGTGGGAATGATAGACAGCCCATCCGCAGGGGAGGTGCTGCTGCTCGACCTGGACTTTGATGGGCTTGACGAGCTGGCGCACATCAGCCTTGTGTACAACGACACCACTGTGGACGATGATTGGTGGGTGTCGCTCGTGGAAATCTACACGAAGGATGGGTGGGAGAACTACTCGTGTCCTGATGCTATGGAAGCTGCCGAGGCGGGGCAACGTGCTGTTTCGATCATCACACCCGGCCACATCGACTCGGAGTGGTTTGACTTCGGTGAAAAGAAGCAGGTGAACACGATCACAACGAAGTGGACGACCTCTACCGATCTATGGGCGGAGACGACGAACATCATTGCCATCTACTACCACTCGCAAGATCAGGTTCAGTATGCCGGTGCAATCTACGATCCAAAACAAGGGTCGACATGGACCATCGAGGCCACCAATTGCCCGTTCCCTGTCGAAAAACTCCTCATGGTGACTGCCCGGGCGTTGCGCGCGTCGGACGATGGTTACATTCTGGAGAAGGTTGAGCTGGTGCAGAATGGAGTATACACGAAGTTGTGGGGCCAGACTTGGCAAGCCTACGGGGGATGGATCACCCACGTGCAAAAAGATTGGATGCCTGATCCTTTGCACGAGTGTGTTTTTACGCTGAGGAAAGCGTTGTTGCGCATCACCACATCCAGCGACGCAGCAGCGGGAAGCACTGACAAGTTCTCCGTATACATGCACACATACCGTGAGAGCACCCTGGTTGCAACTGTTTACAGCCCTTCCGTGGGATCTGTCATGGCTTTCAACGTGGACTTTTTCGATTCGGTGAGTGAGCTGGCACACATCAGCTTGGTGTACAATGGGACCAATGATGACGATTGGCAGGTATCCCACGTGGAGGCGTACATGGACGGTAACTGGATGCAGCTCAGTTGCCCCGACGCAATTGAAGCAGGAGAAGCTGGATTGCCGGAGGTGTCGACTATCACTGCGGGGCACATTGACTCGGAATGGTTTGACATGGGTGCCAGGTTGCAAGTCAACACGGTCACGACGAGGTGGACGACGGACACTGTGGAGTGGTCGGAGACCACGAACATCATCACGATCTTCTACCACTCGGAACGCCAGGTTCACTATGCTGGTGTGATTTACGACCCCAAGAAGGGATCTGAGTGGACCATCACAGCCACGAACTGTCCGTTCCCTGTCGGAGAGCTCCGCATGGTGACTGCCAGAGCGTTGCGGGCTTCGAATGATGGCTACATTGTGAAGCAGGTTGAACTGCTGCAGGAGGATGGAACTTACACGCTGCTGTGGGGCCAGACTTGGCAGAACTACGGTGGGTGGATCTCGCACGTGCAAGCCGGTTGGATGCCGGACCGTTTAGATGAGGTCGTGTTGACCGCGAAACGAGCTTTGCTGCGCATTACGACAGCTGACGGTGCGGCAGCCGGCAGTACAGACAAGTTCTCGGTCTACATCCACTCGTACCATGAGAACGTGTTGGCAACCACAGTTACGGCTCCGGGCACGGGTCAGGTACTTATTGTCGACGTTGACTACGATTTTGGCGTGCCGTCATATTTCAGCCTGGTTTACAGCGGCAGCGCTGATGACGAGTGGCAAGTAGTATCGGTCGAGTATTACAAAACAGGCGGTTGGAAGCACCTCACCTCTCCGGATGCTGAGGAAAGTGATGACGGTATCGCACGCATAACTGCCGGCCACATGGATTCGGAATGGTTTGACCTGCATCCGAAACCAGCGGCAAACACGATCAAGACGTTGTGGACCACCGCCTCGGTGACCTACGCGGAAACTACGAACATCATTGTAATCTACTTCCACTCCAAAACGGAAACGTACTACGCCGGTGTGATTTACGACCCATCTCGGGGGTCTGTGTGGACTATAGAAGCAGTCGATTGCCCTTTCCCTGTCGAAGAACTTCGCATGGTGACTGCCAACGCGTTGCGGGAACAAACCGGTGATGGCTACATCGTGGAACGAGTTGAGGTGATGACGAGTAGTGGTTACCAGAAGATGTGGGGCCAGCCTTGGAACGGCTACGGCGGATGGATCATACACTCCAAGCCTGGTTGGATGACGATCCCATCGGATGAAGTTGTCTTGACCACCAACGTGAACCCAATTTTGTTGCGTATCAGGACTTTCGGCGACGATGCATCTGCAGGCAGCAACGACAAGTTCTCGGTTTACCTGCACTCGTACCACACATCATTGCTGGTGGGGACGATAGTTAGTCCGGCTGTGGGGCAGGTTTTACTGTTGAACTATGACTTCGCTGACGGCATAGCCGACCTGGCACACATCAGCCTTGTGTACAACGGCACCAGCAATGACGACTGGTGGGTGAAGGCAGTTGAGCTTTACATGAACGGGGATTGGCGAGCCTTGACCTCTCCCGACCTGGAGGAGTCCGTAGCTAGCGGGAAAGTGAATGCATCTGTCATCACTGCTGCTCACGTTGACTCGGAGTGGTTTGACTTCTGGTACAAACCGACAGTCAACACCATCTCGACAAAGTTTAGCACTTCTACAGACGACTGGTCGGAAACGACGAACATCATCACAATTTACTTCCACTCTGAAACAATGGCGCACTATGCCGGAGCAATTTACGATGCGGAAAGAGGGTCTGTGTGGTACATCACGGCCAATGATTGTCCGTTCCCTCTCGAAAAACTCCGCATGGTGACCGCCAGAGCTTTGCGAGCGTCCAACGACGGCTACATCGTGGAGAAGGTAGAGCTGTTGCAGCAGGATGGAAGCTATGCAATGTTGTACAGCCCGACTTGGCAAGGCACCGGTGGGTGGATCAGCCACGTGCAAGCAGGTTGGATGCCGGACCCTCTCCATGAGGTTGTCTTCACGTTGAAGAACACGGACCTGTTGGTGCGTGTCACAACGGCCAGTGAGGAAGGTTCGGGGAGCAATGACAGTTTCTCGATGTACATGCATACGTACCATGACAGCACGCTGGTGGCAACGAAGGTCAGTCCAGCTGTCGGAGAGGTGTCTATTTTCAGCATCGACTTCCCCGCTTTCGACCAGTTGGCACACACCAGTCTTGTGTATGCTGGCACGAAGAACGACGACTGGCGGGTCTCGTCTGTGGAGCTGTACATCAACAAAAGATGGCGTTCGCAGTTCTCGCCGGATGCAGTCAACGGGCCGGAACCTATCCACGAGGGCCACCTTGACTCGGAATGGTTTGATATCAGTGCGAAACCGGTACTCAACACCATCTCGACGCGTTGGACCACTGCCGATGAGCAATGGGCGGAGACCACGAACATCATTGCCATTTACTTCCACTCGAGCTCACAGGTTCACTACGCTGACGCAATTTACGACGCGGAAAGAGGATCGGAGTGGGACATCACGGCCACTGACTGTCCGTTCCCTCTCGCAGATCTCCGCATGGTGACTGCCAGGGCGCTGCGCGCATCGAACGATGGCTACATCGTGGAGTCCGTGGAGCTGCTGCAGGATGACGGAAGCTACTTGAAGCTGTGGGGTGTGCACTGGCAGGCATACGGAGGATGGATTTCACATGTACAGGCTGGTTGGATGCCGGATCGTTTGGATGAGATTGTTTTGACAATGCGCAAAGTGTTGCTGCGCATCACCACGGATGGCGCCGCTGATGCCGGCAGCACTGCGAAGTTCTCGGTCTACATGCACTCGTACCATTGGAGCGAACTGGTGGGAATGATAGACAGCCCATCCGCAGGGGAGGTGCTGCTGCTCGACCTGGACTTTGATGGGCTTGACGAGCTGGCGCACATCAGCCTTGTGTACAACGACACCACTGTGGACGATGATTGGTGGGTGTCGCTCGTGGAAATCTACACGAAGGATGGGTGGGAGAACTACTCGTGTCCTGATGCTATGGAAGCTGCCGAGGCGGGGCAACGTGCTGTTTCGATCATCACACCCGGCCACATCGACTCGGAGTGGTTTGACTTCGGTGAAAAGAAGCAGGTGAACACGATCACAACGAAGTGGACGACCTCTACCGATCTATGGGCGGAGACGACGAACATCATTGCCATCTACTACCACTCGCAAGATCAGGTTCAGTATGCCGGTGCAATCTACGATCCAAAACAAGGGTCGACATGGACCATCGAGGCCACCAATTGCCCGTTCCCTGTCGAAAAACTCCTCATGGTGACTGCCCGGGCGTTGCGCGCGTCGGACGATGGTTACATTCTGGAGAAGGTTGAGCTGGTGCAGAATGGAGTATACACGAAGTTGTGGGGCCAGACTTGGCAAGCCTACGGGGGATGGATCACCCACGTGCAAAAAGATTGGATGCCTGATCCTTTGCACGAGTGTGTTTTTACGCTGAGGAAAGCGTTGTTGCGCATCACCACATCCAGCGACGCAGCAGCGGGAAGCACTGACAAGTTCTCCGTATACATGCACACATACCGTGAGAGCACCCTGGTTGCAACTGTTTACAGCCCTTCCGTGGGATCTGTCATGGCTTTCAACGTGGACTTTTTCGATTCGGTGAGTGAGCTGGCACACATCAGCTTGGTGTACAATGGGACCAATGATGACGATTGGCAGGTATCCCACGTGGAGGCGTACATGGACGGTAACTGGATGCAGCTCAGTTGCCCCGACGCAATTGAAGCAGGAGAAGCTGGATTGCCGGAGGTGTCGACTATCACTGCGGGGCACATTGACTCGGAATGGTTTGACATGGGTGCCAGGTTGCAAGTCAACACGGTCACGACGAGGTGGACGACGGACACTGTGGAGTGGTCGGAGACCACGAACATCATCACGATCTTCTACCACTCGGAACGCCAGGTTCACTATGCTGGTGTGATTTACGACCCCAAGAAGGGATCTGAGTGGACCATCACAGCCACGAACTGTCCGTTCCCTGTCGGAGAGCTCCGCATGGTGACTGCCAGAGCGTTGCGGGCTTCGAATGATGGCTACATTGTGAAGCAGGTTGAACTGCTGCAGGAGGATGGAACTTACACGCTGCTGTGGGGCCAGACTTGGCAGAACTACGGTGGGTGGATCTCGCACGTGCAAGCCGGTTGGATGCCGGACCGTTTAGATGAGGTCGTGTTGACCGCGAAACGAGCTTTGCTGCGCATTACGACAGCTGACGGTGCGGCAGCCGGCAGTACAGACAAGTTCTCGGTCTACATCCACTCGTACCATGAGAACGTGTTGGCAACCACAGTTACGGCTCCGGGCACGGGTCAGGTACTTATTGTCGACGTTGACTACGATTTTGGCGTGCCGTCATATTTCAGCCTGGTTTACAGCGGCAGCGCTGATGACGAGTGGCAAGTAGTATCGGTCGAGTATTACAAAACAGGCGGTTGGAAGCACCTCACCTCTCCGGATGCTGAGGAAAGTGATGACGGTATCGCACGCATAACTGCCGGCCACATGGATTCGGAATGGTTTGACCTGCATCCGAAACCAGCGGCAAACACGATCAAGACGTTGTGGACCACCGCCTCGGTGACCTACGCGGAAACTACGAACATCATTGTAATCTACTTCCACTCCAAAACGGAAACGTACTACGCCGGTGTGATTTACGACCCATCTCGGGGGTCTGTGTGGACTATAGAAGCAGTCGATTGCCCTTTCCCTGTCGAAGAACTTCGCATGGTGACTGCCAACGCGTTGCGGGAACAAACCGGTGATGGCTACATCGTGGAACGAGTTGAGGTGATGACGAGTAGTGGTTACCAGAAGATGTGGGGCCAGCCTTGGAACGGCTACGGCGGATGGATCATACACTCCAAGCCTGGTTGGATGACGATCCCATCGGATGAAGTTGTCTTGACCACCAACGTGAACCCAATTTTGTTGCGTATCAGGACTTTCGGCGACGATGCATCTGCAGGCAGCAACGACAAGTTCTCGGTTTACCTGCACTCGTACCACACATCATTGCTGGTGGGGACGATAGTTAGTCCGGCTGTGGGGCAGGTTTTACTGTTGAACTATGACTTCGCTGACGGCATAGCCGACCTGGCACACATCAGCCTTGTGTACAACGGCACCAGCAATGACGACTGGTGGGTGAAGGCAGTTGAGCTTTACATGAACGGGGATTGGCGAGCCTTGACCTCTCCCGACCTGGAGGAGTCCGTAGCTAGCGGGAAAGTGAATGCATCTGTCATCACTGCTGCTCACGTTGACTCGGAGTGGTTTGACTTCTGGTACAAACCGACAGTCAACACCATCTCGACAAAGTTTAGCACTTCTACAGACGACTGGTCGGAAACGACGAACATCATCACAATTTACTTCCACTCTGAAACAATGGCGCACTATGCCGGAGCAATTTACGATGCGGAAAGAGGGTCTGTGTGGTACATCACGGCCAATGATTGTCCGTTCCCTCTCGAAAAACTCCGCATGGTGACCGCCAGAGCTTTGCGAGCGTCCAACGACGGCTACATCGTGGAGAAGGTAGAGCTGTTGCAGCAGGATGGAAGCTATGCAATGTTGTACAGCCCGACTTGGCAAGGCACCGGTGGGTGGATCAGCCACGTGCAAGCAGGTTGGATGCCGGACCCTCTCCATGAGGTTGTCTTCACGTTGAAGAACACGGACCTGTTGGTGCGTGTCACAACGGCCAGTGAGGAAGGTTCGGGGAGCAATGACAGTTTCTCGATGTACATGCATACGTACCATGACAGCACGCTGGTGGCAACGAAGGTCAGTCCAGCTGTCGGAGAGGTGTCTATTTTCAGCATCGACTTCCCCGCTTTCGACCAGTTGGCACACACCAGTCTTGTGTATGCTGGCACGAAGAACGACGACTGGCGGGTCTCGTCTGTGGAGCTGTACATCAACAAAAGATGGCGTTCGCAGTTCTCGCCGGATGCAGTCAACGGGCCGGAACCTATCCACGAGGGCCACCTTGACTCGGAATGGTTTGATATCAGTGCGAAACCGGTACTCAACACCATCTCGACGCGTTGGACCACTGCCGATGAGCAATGGGCGGAGACCACGAACATCATTGCCATTTACTTCCACTCGAGCTCACAGGTTCACTACGCTGACGCAATTTACGACGCGGAAAGAGGATCGGAGTGGGACATCACGGCCACTGACTGTCCGTTCCCTCTCGCAGATCTCCGCATGGTGACTGCCAGGGCGCTGCGCGCATCGAACGATGGCTACATCGTGGAGTCCGTGGAGCTGCTGCAGGATGACGGAAGCTACTTGAAGCTGTGGGGTGTGCACTGGCAGGCATACGGAGGATGGATTTCACATGTACAGGCTGGTTGGATGCCGGATCGTTTGGATGAGATTGTTTTGACAATGCGCAAAGTGTTGCTGCGCATCACCACGGATGGCGCCGCTGATGCCGGCAGCACTGCGAAGTTCTCGGTCTACATGCACTCGTACCATTGGAGCGAACTGGTGGGAATGATAGACAGCCCATCCGCAGGGGAGGTGCTGCTGCTCGACCTGGACTTTGATGGGCTTGACGAGCTGGCGCACATCAGCCTTGTGTACAACGACACCACTGTGGACGATGATTGGTGGGTGTCGCTCGTGGAAATCTACACGAAGGATGGGTGGGAGAACTACTCGTGTCCTGATGCTATGGAAGCTGCCGAGGCGGGGCAACGTGCTGTTTCGATCATCACACCCGGCCACATCGACTCGGAGTGGTTTGACTTCGGTGAAAAGAAGCAGGTGAACACGATCACAACGAAGTGGACGACCTCTACCGATCTATGGGCGGAGACGACGAACATCATTGCCATCTACTACCACTCGCAAGATCAGGTTCAGTATGCCGGTGCAATCTACGATCCAAAACAAGGGTCGACATGGACCATCGAGGCCACCAATTGCCCGTTCCCTGTCGAAAAACTCCTCATGGTGACTGCCCGGGCGTTGCGCGCGTCGGACGATGGTTACATTCTGGAGAAGGTTGAGCTGGTGCAGAATGGAGTATACACGAAGTTGTGGGGCCAGACTTGGCAAGCCTACGGGGGATGGATCACCCACGTGCAAAAAGATTGGATGCCTGATCCTTTGCACGAGTGTGTTTTTACGCTGAGGAAAGCGTTGTTGCGCATCACCACATCCAGCGACGCAGCAGCGGGAAGCACTGACAAGTTCTCCGTATACATGCACACATACCGTGAGAGCACCCTGGTTGCAACTGTTTACAGCCCTTCCGTGGGATCTGTCATGGCTTTCAACGTGGACTTTTTCGATTCGGTGAGTGAGCTGGCACACATCAGCTTGGTGTACAATGGGACCAATGATGACGATTGGCAGGTATCCCACGTGGAGGCGTACATGGACGGTAACTGGATGCAGCTCAGTTGCCCCGACGCAATTGAAGCAGGAGAAGCTGGATTGCCGGAGGTGTCGACTATCACTGCGGGGCACATTGACTCGGAATGGTTTGACATGGGTGCCAGGTTGCAAGTCAACACGGTCACGACGAGGTGGACGACGGACACTGTGGAGTGGTCGGAGACCACGAACATCATCACGATCTTCTACCACTCGGAACGCCAGGTTCACTATGCTGGTGTGATTTACGACCCCAAGAAGGGATCTGAGTGGACCATCACAGCCACGAACTGTCCGTTCCCTGTCGGAGAGCTCCGCATGGTGACTGCCAGAGCGTTGCGGGCTTCGAATGATGGCTACATTGTGAAGCAGGTTGAACTGCTGCAGGAGGATGGAACTTACACGCTGCTGTGGGGCCAGACTTGGCAGAACTACGGTGGGTGGATCTCGCACGTGCAAGCCGGTTGGATGCCGGACCGTTTAGATGAGGTCGTGTTGACCGCGAAACGAGCTTTGCTGCGCATTACGACAGCTGACGGTGCGGCAGCCGGCAGTACAGACAAGTTCTCGGTCTACATCCACTCGTACCATGAGAACGTGTTGGCAACCACAGTTACGGCTCCGGGCACGGGTCAGGTACTTATTGTCGACGTTGACTACGATTTTGGCGTGCCGTCATATTTCAGCCTGGTTTACAGCGGCAGCGCTGATGACGAGTGGCAAGTAGTATCGGTCGAGTATTACAAAACAGGCGGTTGGAAGCACCTCACCTCTCCGGATGCTGAGGAAAGTGATGACGGTATCGCACGCATAACTGCCGGCCACATGGATTCGGAATGGTTTGACCTGCATCCGAAACCAGCGGCAAACACGATCAAGACGTTGTGGACCACCGCCTCGGTGACCTACGCGGAAACTACGAACATCATTGTAATCTACTTCCACTCCAAAACGGAAACGTACTACGCCGGTGTGATTTACGACCCATCTCGGGGGTCTGTGTGGACTATAGAAGCAGTCGATTGCCCTTTCCCTGTCGAAGAACTTCGCATGGTGACTGCCAACGCGTTGCGGGAACAAACCGGTGATGGCTACATCGTGGAACGAGTTGAGGTGATGACGAGTAGTGGTTACCAGAAGATGTGGGGCCAGCCTTGGAACGGCTACGGCGGATGGATCATACACTCCAAGCCTGGTTGGATGACGATCCCATCGGATGAAGTTGTCTTGACCACCAACGTGAACCCAATTTTGTTGCGTATCAGGACTTTCGGCGACGATGCATCTGCAGGCAGCAACGACAAGTTCTCGGTTTACCTGCACTCGTACCACACATCATTGCTGGTGGGGACGATAGTTAGTCCGGCTGTGGGGCAGGTTTTACTGTTGAACTATGACTTCGCTGACGGCATAGCCGACCTGGCACACATCAGCCTTGTGTACAACGGCACCAGCAATGACGACTGGTGGGTGAAGGCAGTTGAGCTTTACATGAACGGGGATTGGCGAGCCTTGACCTCTCCCGACCTGGAGGAGTCCGTAGCTAGCGGGAAAGTGAATGCATCTGTCATCACTGCTGCTCACGTTGACTCGGAGTGGTTTGACTTCTGGTACAAACCGACAGTCAACACCATCTCGACAAAGTTTAGCACTTCTACAGACGACTGGTCGGAAACGACGAACATCATCACAATTTACTTCCACTCTGAAACAATGGCGCACTATGCCGGAGCAATTTACGATGCGGAAAGAGGGTCTGTGTGGTACATCACGGCCAATGATTGTCCGTTCCCTCTCGAAAAACTCCGCATGGTGACCGCCAGAGCTTTGCGAGCGTCCAACGACGGCTACATCGTGGAGAAGGTAGAGCTGTTGCAGCAGGATGGAAGCTATGCAATGTTGTACAGCCCGACTTGGCAAGGCACCGGTGGGTGGATCAGCCACGTGCAAGCAGGTTGGATGCCGGACCCTCTCCATGAGGTTGTCTTCACGTTGAAGAACACGGACCTGTTGGTGCGTGTCACAACGGCCAGTGAGGAAGGTTCGGGGAGCAATGACAGTTTCTCGATGTACATGCATACGTACCATGACAGCACGCTGGTGGCAACGAAGGTCAGTCCAGCTGTCGGAGAGGTGTCTATTTTCAGCATCGACTTCCCCGCTTTCGACCAGTTGGCACACACCAGTCTTGTGTATGCTGGCACGAAGAACGACGACTGGCGGGTCTCGTCTGTGGAGCTGTACATCAACAAAAGATGGCGTTCGCAGTTCTCGCCGGATGCAGTCAACGGGCCGGAACCTATCCACGAGGGCCACCTTGACTCGGAATGGTTTGATATCAGTGCGAAACCGGTACTCAACACCATCTCGACGCGTTGGACCACTGCCGATGAGCAATGGGCGGAGACCACGAACATCATTGCCATTTACTTCCACTCGAGCTCACAGGTTCACTACGCTGACGCAATTTACGACGCGGAAAGAGGATCGGAGTGGGACATCACGGCCACTGACTGTCCGTTCCCTCTCGCAGATCTCCGCATGGTGACTGCCAGGGCGCTGCGCGCATCGAACGATGGCTACATCGTGGAGTCCGTGGAGCTGCTGCAGGATGACGGAAGCTACTTGAAGCTGTGGGGTGTGCACTGGCAGGCATACGGAGGATGGATTTCACATGTACAGGCTGGTTGGATGCCGGATCGTTTGGATGAGATTGTTTTGACAATGCGCAAAGTGTTGCTGCGCATCACCACGGATGGCGCCGCTGATGCCGGCAGCACTGCGAAGTTCTCGGTCTACATGCACTCGTACCATTGGAGCGAACTGGTGGGAATGATAGACAGCCCATCCGCAGGGGAGGTGCTGCTGCTCGACCTGGACTTTGATGGGCTTGACGAGCTGGCGCACATCAGCCTTGTGTACAACGACACCACTGTGGACGATGATTGGTGGGTGTCGCTCGTGGAAATCTACACGAAGGATGGGTGGGAGAACTACTCGTGTCCTGATGCTATGGAAGCTGCCGAGGCGGGGCAACGTGCTGTTTCGATCATCACACCCGGCCACATCGACTCGGAGTGGTTTGACTTCGGTGAAAAGAAGCAGGTGAACACGATCACAACGAAGTGGACGACCTCTACCGATCTATGGGCGGAGACGACGAACATCATTGCCATCTACTACCACTCGCAAGATCAGGTTCAGTATGCCGGTGCAATCTACGATCCAAAACAAGGGTCGACATGGACCATCGAGGCCACCAATTGCCCGTTCCCTGTCGAAAAACTCCTCATGGTGACTGCCCGGGCGTTGCGCGCGTCGGACGATGGTTACATTCTGGAGAAGGTTGAGCTGGTGCAGAATGGAGTATACACGAAGTTGTGGGGCCAGACTTGGCAAGCCTACGGGGGATGGATCACCCACGTGCAAAAAGATTGGATGCCTGATCCTTTGCACGAGTGTGTTTTTACGCTGAGGAAAGCGTTGTTGCGCATCACCACATCCAGCGACGCAGCAGCGGGAAGCACTGACAAGTTCTCCGTATACATGCACACATACCGTGAGAGCACCCTGGTTGCAACTGTTTACAGCCCTTCCGTGGGATCTGTCATGGCTTTCAACGTGGACTTTTTCGATTCGGTGAGTGAGCTGGCACACATCAGCTTGGTGTACAATGGGACCAATGATGACGATTGGCAGGTATCCCACGTGGAGGCGTACATGGACGGTAACTGGATGCAGCTCAGTTGCCCCGACGCAATTGAAGCAGGAGAAGCTGGATTGCCGGAGGTGTCGACTATCACTGCGGGGCACATTGACTCGGAATGGTTTGACATGGGTGCCAGGTTGCAAGTCAACACGGTCACGACGAGGTGGACGACGGACACTGTGGAGTGGTCGGAGACCACGAACATCATCACGATCTTCTACCACTCGGAACGCCAGGTTCACTATGCTGGTGTGATTTACGACCCCAAGAAGGGATCTGAGTGGACCATCACAGCCACGAACTGTCCGTTCCCTGTCGGAGAGCTCCGCATGGTGACTGCCAGAGCGTTGCGGGCTTCGAATGATGGCTACATTGTGAAGCAGGTTGAACTGCTGCAGGAGGATGGAACTTACACGCTGCTGTGGGGCCAGACTTGGCAGAACTACGGTGGGTGGATCTCGCACGTGCAAGCCGGTTGGATGCCGGACCGTTTAGATGAGGTTGTACTTTCACCGCATCCTAATTGTATCCGCATTCGAACGGCCAACGACGCTGATGCGGGCAGTACGGACAAGTTCTCGGTCTACATGCATTCTTACGATGAGAGCGTATTGGTAGCGACAGTTGATCGTCCATCTGTGGGTGAATGGTGGACGGTGGCTGGGAACTTCTCAGTATTTAATAAGGTGTCTCATATTAGCTTGGTGTACAATGGGACAGACAATGACGCATGGCGTGTGTCGTCAGTAGACGTGTACAAGAAAGGTGGATGGAGTTCCATGATGGCACCGGACGTTGTGGAAGCTGGTGGCGTAGCTGCAGCTGTGGACATGAGCCATATTGACTCAGAGTGGTTCGATACCCACCCAGGGAAAGTCGCCAACACGATCAAGACGTTGTGGATTACCGCCACGGAGCAGTTCGCCGAGACGACGAACCTGATCACCGTTTACTTCCACTCCGAAGAGGAAGTTCACTACGCCGGTGTCATCTACGATCCGCTCGTTGGGTCGGCGTGGATTATTGAATCCCACACGTGCCCGTTCCCGGTCGAGAACTTGACGAAGGTGACGGCGCGTGCGCTGCGAGCACACACAGATGATGGATACATCGTTGAGAAGGTCGAGCTGATGGTCAACGGTCGCTACGAAAAAATGTGGGGGGAGACGTGGAACGCCGACGGCGGTTGGATCGCGCACCACCAACCAAGCTGGATGCCTGACCCGCTCGATGAGGTCGTGTTGGTCCGTCGACGTGAAACCGAACCACCGGCCACGAACGCGACGCTCGCACCGGAAACGGATTCTCCGATACCCGCCGCTCCGAACACACCGATCATGGACACCTCCGATGACGGCTCAGACGACTGGAATGCGACGAATGCGACGACCCCGGCGGAGCAGCAAGCGGCCGCGGACGCAGGTGGCGACAGCCGGAGCACGTTCTGGGGATTGCTCATCACCGGCATCGTTTTGGTCGTCTGCGCGCTGTGCGTGGTTGGGGCGTACTACATCATGCGGAACCGGCAGGGGAAGCCGAACATGAAGTCGATAATTTTCGACGATGACGACTTCGACGACGACGTGGAGCTTAACGGGAGCGCCTACGAAGGCACGTCTGACGACGATTGCGAGGAACCGCTGCGAAAGTCTTCCGGGCTGGTGCGGAAGGCATCGAACTCAGGGGCGGAACTGAAAGAGACCCCGTCAACTTACGAACCGCCGGCAATCGCAGAGGAAAAGGGGGACACCACCGCCGGTCCAAACCCGGACGCAAAAACAAGCCCTGTGAAGGCAAGCCCAAGCACCAAGGTGTAAGTTCAACCGTCTTTGGTGTTTACAATCCATTGTTGGTGCCAAGAAGTCGTAGATAGCAGCGTACTACGTGAAACTTAACAAGGAGGAGAGTTTTGGTGTGCACAAAGAACAGATGGGCCTGTCTTTTGTTGGAGTGAAACCGGCAGGGGGCTTTCGATGAAACATTCGAGGGGGCCGCCAGTTGCAAAAAGAGGAAAGTCGGGGAAATAAAAACAAGAGCCCTTTTCTCCCGCGTTGCGAAAATAGACACTGCGTTCGCAAAAAAAATGACACCCGCTCCACCTCAACTCTCAACCGACTTGAAGACACTAGCTTCTTTAAGCAAAAGACAGATGGCAACAGTAACAAATTATGGATCCAGCCATCAGGGACCAACCTGAAGCAAACTGGGGAAACGTCTTGGGTGGTCAACGAGGGTAGCTGCAGGAAACCTCTTCGGTGGGTCACACCGATCGACCTGTTATCGGGTATTCGCCGGTTTCTTAAACCGATTACAGCCAATAATTGGCCGATAATTTTTAATTAGATTGTCCGATTAGTATCGGCCTATTATCTGCTCAAAAAACCTTCTGTCTCTCTCTTGTTGGCCGAGAATGCATTATCGTTATCCGGCCGATAATCGTCGATAAAACGATTCTAAAACCCAATAGCTTTGGGCCCACGGCAAGTCCGATACTGTCGCCATCTGTGACAAGGGGAGAAAAGGGGGGCACAGCATCATACCAGAACGCGATACATTACCCACTCGGGTCGGTAGCCTTTTTTACATAAGCGTCAGCTTGAAAGGAAATGCTCGACGATGCTGCCCGACAAAGAACAGAAGGGATCCCAAGTGCTGTAACTACCGAACCACGTGTTGAACGGACGTGACCTCACGGTCATGCGGGTCCCCTACACCCCCGTGTACATGTCACCCTGCAAAAGTCCGCTGGGAGGTGACATACTCAAGGGGGGTGACATACTTAAGGGTTTGCATAGGTCATCTGAGCCTCGGCTGGGGGAAAACGTCCTTAGCAGCCCTTCTAGGACACGACCGACCAGAGACAGAATGCTGGGCCCATGGCAAGGTACCAGATGATGAAAGACTCGCCGACTTCCAACCCCAGTTCCCCAGGACCCCCTGCCGGCAGGGAGACCCTGCCGACGCGCTGGACCTCGACGCAACAAGCAGCGACAAGCTCGACTGGGCATAACGCGCTGCAGGCCGAAATTACGTCTGCCATGCGCGAGAAGGAGAGCAGTGGATCACATATGATGACAATCACGTATCACGTACCTCATTCATGTCACTGGTCTGCTTTGCGCAACGGTTCAATCATCACTCTCTTCACGTTCGTGCCTGGTCTGCTTTCTACGCGTCCGATTGTCACTGTGGCACATCGGGCAGCGGAATCTTGCTTTTGAACGGGGGTTTGAACTTTTTTGGGCTTGGCAGGAAGCGAACTTTAACTCTAAAAAAAAAGGGAACTCGCCCGCCCCCCCGCGCTACTACTCTGCGAGCTACGAACAGCCGCCTGACAAACCAGACTCACACCGCTGTCCTGTCTGCAGACACTCAGGTTCCGCGCTGATGATGGCCCGCCTTATGTGTCCGCGTTTCGGCTTTTACCGCCTTCCACACCCGAGTGGCAGTCCATGCTCAGACCGACACACATACCCGCATGCGCTACCACTTTTATTTTTCAGCTGTTTGTGGTTTAGGCATTTCCCGGCAGTGTCCAAAACCAAAAAACCCATAGACATCGCGACGCACTTCCAGCAGCAGCATGCAAACCAGCAGAGTACAATCGGATTAGCGATTTTCTTCCCGGCGGCACGTACAAACAAACACTCGCCTATTCTTTTTTTACATCAGGCACCTTCCTTTCTGCCGGCCCACTGCTGGACCGTGGTTCTAAACTGGCCGCTCACCGAGCCGGCTTTACTGGGCCGCTTTGTGCCGATTTGGGAGGGGAACTAGAAAGTAATGGGGCTTAGGTCGCCTGTCGGATTTCTTCGCCCTTTTGTTTCTGCGGAGCGTGGATCTCTGTCGGCGCGTGTTCTTCCGGTAGCAGGTTCAGTAACAAATTTCGCGGCTTATCCGCTATCTGGTTTTCCTTCATAAGACATGGAGGAAGGGCATTGCACTGCAAAGTGGTTCGGTCCTGTGTGGCATTGTGCCTGCGAAAATGGTCGGCTGCGCGGCATTGAAAGTGCAACTGTAGAGACTGTTTCTCCGCCAGAAACGGCCAGCCTGTGCGGCATTGTGCCGGCGAATGCAATCGTAGAGACCACAGAGACTCGTTCCTGATCCGAGGAAGCATTGTTGTTGCCTTTTACGACAACTGGCACCTCCCTTCAGTGTGGTAATTCGCATGGCAGCACTGCAGAGCGTGCATGACTCCGAAAGCGAAAAAGACGGATGTAGGCGCGTTGACAAGGTTCCTAACCCGAAGACGAAAGCAGGGATACAACATGGGAGAAGTTGGTCAACCGCAGCGTTTGACTGTTTTGCCCCCTCGGAAACACTTAGTGTCTCGTGTCAGTTGGTTATGACCCAAATCCCCACACCCCTTTTTTTAAAACCAACGAAGGAATCGAACCACAGAAATTGTGCTCACCAGAACAGGACTGAAAACCCCCCCTGAAAGGACAGCTCTCTTTCAAATGGTGAAAAAATAATACGGGAAAAAAATACAGACAAGGGTCCTAAACAGAGTCTTCCACTCTCTTTTCCCTTTTGCGTTTTCTCTATTTAACGTCTTCTTCGAAGATTTGATGCTAGCATCAAACATGAGGGAAAGGTCGTGTTCTGTGTGTCTAAACAATAAACGTTTAGTGTTTAGATTAAACTACGAGCCGTGCTCCAAAGTCCGGGAATGTGGATGTCCCAAGGTGTTCTGGGGATGTTCCGGAGATGCTTTAAGGTGCTCCGGAGATGTTCCGAGTATGTCCTGAGGAGTTCCGGCGATGTTTTGGGGAGTTCCGGGGATATTCCGGAAATATATTTCAAGGTGTTCCGGGAATTTTCCGAGGTGTACCAAGGTGTTCCCAGAATCGCATTGGAAATCTGCTGTACTCCCCTGCCAGGCTGGCCAAAATGCCAGTTTTCACTTTGCAACAAAATAGCTATTATAATAATAGTACAAAAAGTATCACACATTCTAATTATCACAAAATGAAATACTCATCCTTGTGTCCCCTCCCTTCCCCCTGAGAGCGTCTACCCGACTATTATTTTGGATATCCCCAACCCTTCTTATCCTTCGTAGTTCCACAAACCCATACCAATGACAATGACCCCCCTTCCCTCCCGTCTGTTACCGAGTCCCTCCCTCCTTTTTTTTTCACCATGTTCCATGTAGGTGACTTACACTTTGTCACCAGACATTCCCCTCTGCCCCTTTCCTTTCGTACATCAACCTATCGGCGCTGCACAGCAACTCTATGTCCAACTCGTGCATGTGCTCTGCGGAGTTTAATTCGCATATTGTCACATTCCAGCTTGCACGCATGTTCTTGCAAATCCCCCCTTGCCTGTGTCGAAGCATGCAGTAAGCGGCACCTCCGAATATTTCCTGACCCCCCGGCGATTTTGTTAAGATCCATCCTTCCATCCATCGGCCTGTGACCCCTCCTCCTGATGGGCCTGTGTGTACAGCAGGTCTCCCGCCATGGGTGACCTCGCTCTACGGTGGTTTCCATGATGGGTCAGGAAAGAAGTTATTTTTTTCTGGCCCAAATCCTACTACGGCCCAAATCCCCCCAAACCCGCACTTCGAACTTTTTTTAGAGTCAATGTTTTGTGGGCCCATCGTTGGGCAATTCTACCATTTCACCCTGGTGAAGTTGCCTCGCTTTGTTTATACGAGCGAGTGTAGTCGTACTATCATGATGGAGATGCAAATGCCACCTGGACCTGTGCTAGGTGTAGTTTAAGGTTGTGCTTATTTCCAAAGAGCCATGCGAACAGGACTGCTACCAAGAATCCAGCGGAAAGGCAGCAGAGTGGCCTGGTCTAAGCATGAGTAAAGTCTAGCCCGATACAGTAAAGCTTTCTATCCCAGCCACCCACCCACCACATAGTGTGCACCAAGCAAAAAAAAAAAGAAATGCAGCTGAAGAACCTCTTGGAGCATGTCTCATCAGAACTCCCTTCCAAACAAACAAAAGGTCACACGACATATCGTCCATCGAGACCGACAGATACATGAAAAAAAAAAAAAACTTCCCGGCCGGCGGACTTTTGCACCAATGTTTCACCAGCTTCGGCTGACAGCCATTTGCGCACTTAACCTTGGTTGTGAAGACGTGAGGTTGAAACCCACCTAAACCCAGTTCGTGAAATGCACACAAGAAAGACAGAGCAGAATATTTGCCAAAGCAAGTGCGAACCGAGCAGTGTACGTACAGGAGACGTAATTGGGAATAAAAGTCAGCCAGCCGGGGAAAAATACCGTTCCTCCAGGAAAGAACAGGGCAATTGCCCTCCCCCGGGATGTTTTGTAGTAGCACGGGTGGTCCTGGCTGTGACGAGCTACGAACAGCCGCCTGACAAACCAGACTCACACCGCTGTCCTGTCTGCAGACACTCAGGTTCCGCGCTGATGATGGTCCGCCTTATGTGTCCGTGGCTTAAAGGACCGAAACACGGTGCAGATGGAACAGTGTGGTGTTGAGCACATACCCATTCCAAGCACGTTCTTGCAATTCCCCCGGGATGTTTTCTCTCTCGCCTTTCGGCTTGTTGCCGAAAATCCTATCGGGGGGAAAAGGTCCCTGTTATTTCCTGGAGGGAATATATATTTCGCATGGTGTTATCCAACAGGCCCATACACAAGCCCTACCCTATATCCTATATTTCCATTTTGGTGTCACAACCTTTTTGCTATGTACCGCTTTGCGAAGAAACTCTTAAACAAAAAATAACGCTAAAAAAATGTAATCTAATCCACAAATAACACTAAAAAAATGTGTGACACCGATATGTACGATTTGGCTAACATCAAGCAGTTCTTCCTCACAAACCAGCACTTGTATGCGTCTAGCGCTGCTGCCCCTGCACGGTGTAGTAGCAGCTGCAATCCCCCGGAAAGCTGGACAGCGGGATCAACCATTTTCATTTCGAATACGCCCGCATTTGTAGACAATACTCGAGGAGGCTGCCTCATGCAAAAAGAATTAGAACAGAAAAAACCGACCACTTAATACATGAAACAGTCTGTAGCCCACACGAAACACAGCTAAATCTGGGGGTTGTGCTGGGCGGAGTGTAAGCGTTCACGAAAAAACACGCGTTGTAGTTCTGTTGCTCCTCTCCCCTCTCTAGCCTCCGAAATATGCACCGGGCAGCCCCTCGAGTATTTTTCTAGTCGCCCTGACCGGTTGGAGGCCTGTGTATGTCTCGGCTTCCACCATACCCATTCTTCTTCCCTGCCTTTTGCGCCCCGTTCTTTTTCTCTCTCTCTTCCTCACAACGAAAAGGTCAGCTTGGTGCTAGAACACATACAGGTGGGTGGCGAGTCCCTGGAGGTAGGCCCTGGGTGTGACTACCTTTGACTGGCTGTTCTGTGTTCTCTATCTCTCTCTCTCTTTCTCTCATTTCCTTCGAAGAAGATTTGACAAAAGTGGGTCAACTGTTCTGAGTGTGTCTTTGCCGGCCTTGATGCAAGCCCACTTTCTTGCAGGGCCTGCTCTTGAGACCTTGATGTGAGTTAACTATTTTGAAGGACTCGTCATCAGAGTCCTTCATGTGAGACAACTTTTCCGAAGGGACTGGTCTTCAAAGACCCTTGTTGCGAAGGGACCGGTTTCCAGAGGCCTCGTTGTGAGTCGACTTTTCCGAAAGGACTAGTCTTCAGAGGGTCAACTTTTCCGAAGCCGGACCGGTTTCCGGAGGCCTTGTTGTGAGTCAACTTTTCCGAGAGGAGTGGTCTGCAGAGTGCTTGTTGTGAGTCAACTTTTCCGAAGGGACTGGTCTTGAGAGGCCTTGCTGTGAGTCAACTTTTCGGAAGGGACTGGTCTTGAGGGGCCTTGCTGTGGGTCACCTGTTCCGAAGGGACTGGTCTTGAGAGGCCTTGCTGTGAGTCACCTGTTCCGAAGGGACTGGTCTTGAGAGGCCTTGCTGTGAGTCAACTTTTCCGAAGGGACTGGTCTTGAGGGGCCTTGCTGTGAGTCAACTTTTCCGAAGGGACTGGTCTTGAGAGGCCTTGCTGTGAGTCAACTTTTCCGAAGGGACTGGTCTTGAGAGGCCTTGCTGTGAGTCAACTTTTCCGAAGGGACTGGTCTTGAGAGGCCTTGCTGTGAGTCACCTGTTCCGAAGGGACTGGTCTTGAGAGGCCTTGCTGTGAGTCACCTGTTCCGAAGGGACTGGTCTTGAGAGGCCTTGCTGTGAGTCACCTGTTCCGAAGGGACTGGTCTTGAGAGGCCTTGCTGTGAGTCACCTGTTCCGAAGGGACTGGTCTTGAGAGGCCTTGCTGTGAGTCACCTGTTCCGAAGGGACTGGTCTTGAGAGGCCTTGCTGTGAGTCAACTTTTCCGAAGGGACTGGTCTTGAGAGGCCTTGCTGTGAGTCAACTTTTCCGAAGGGACTGGTCAGGCCTTGCTGTGAGTCAACTTTTCCGAAGGGACTGGTCTTGAGGGGCCTTGCTGTGAGTCACCTGTTCCGAAGGGACTGGTCTTGAGAGGCCTTGCTGTGAGTCAACTTTTCCGAAGGGACTGGTCTTGAGAGGCCTTGCTGTGAGTCAACTTTTCCGAAGGGACTGGTCTTGAGAGGCCTTGCTGTGAGTCAACTTTTCCGAAGGGACTGGTCTTGAGAGGCCTTGCTGTGAGTCAACTTTTCCGAAGGGACTGGTCTTGAGAGGCCTTGCTGTGAGTCACCTGTTCCGAAGGGACTGGTCTTGAGAGGCCTTGCTGTGAGTCACCTGTTCCGAAGGGACTGGTCTTGAGAGGCCTTGCTGTGAGTCACCTGTTCCGAAGGGACTGGTCTTGAGAGGCCTTGCTGTGAGTCAACTTTTCCGAAGGGACTGGTCTTGAGGGCCTTGCTGTGAGTCAACTTTTCCGAAGGGACTGGTCTTGAGAGGCCTTGCTGTGAGTCAACTTTTCCGAAGGGACTGGTCTTGAGAGGCCTTGCTGTGAGTCAACTTTTCCGAAGGGACTGGTCTTGAGAGGCCTTGCTGTGAGTCAACTTTTCCGAAGGGACTGGTCTTGAGAGGCCTTGCTGTGAGTCAACTTTTCCGAAGGGACTGGTCTTGAGGGGCCTTGCTGTGAGTCAACTTTTCCGAAGGGACTGGTCTTGAGAGGCCTTGCTGTGAGTCAACTTTTCCGAAGGGACTGGTCTTGAGAGGCCTTGCTGTGAGTCACCTTTTCCGAAGGGACTGGTCTTGAGGGGCCTTGCTGTGAGTCACCTGTTCCGAAGGGACTGGTCTTGAGGGGCCTTACCTGTTCCGAAGGGACTGGTCTTGAGAGGCCTTGCTGTGAGTCAACTTTTCCGAAGGGACAGGCCTTGCTGTGAGTCAACTTTTCGGAAGGGACTGGTCTTGAGGGGCCTTGCTGTGGGTCACCTGTTCCGAAGGGACTGGTCTTGAGAGGCCTTGCTGTGAGTCAACTTTTCCGAAGGGACTGGTCTTGAGAGGCCTTGCTGTGAGTCAACTTTTCCGAAGGGACTGGTCTTGAGAGGCCTTGCTGTGAGTCAACTTTTCCGAAGGGACTGGTCTTGAGGGGCCTTGCTGTGAGTCAACTTTTCCGAAGGGACTGGTCTTGAGAGGCCTTGCTGTGAGTCAACTTTTCCGAAGGGACTGGTCTTGAGGGGCCTTGCTGTGAGTCAACTTTTCCGAAGGGACTGGTCTTGAGGGGCCTTGCTGTGAGTCAACTTTTCCGAAGGGACTGGTCTTGAGAGGCCTTGCTGTGAGTCAACTTTTCCGAAGGGACTGGTCTTGAGAGGCCTTGCTGTGAGTCAACTTTTCCGAAGGGACTGGTCTTGAGAGGCCTTGCTGTGAGTCAACTTTTCCGAAGGGACTGGTCTTGAGAGGCCTTGCTGTGAGTCAACTTTTCCGAAGGGACTGGTCTTGAGAGGCCTTGCTGTGAGTCAACTTTTCCGAAGGGACTGGTCTTGAGAGGCCTTGCTGTGAGTCAACTTTTCCGAAGGGACTGGTCTTGAGAGGCCTTGCTGTGAGTCACCTGTTCCGAAGGGACTGGTCTTGAGAGGCCTTGCTGTGAGTCACCTGTTCCGAAGGGACTGGTCTTGAGAGGCCTTGCTGTGAGTCAACTGTTCCGAAGGGACTGGTCTTGAGGGGCCTTGCTGTGAGTCACCTGTTCCGAAGGGACTGGTCTTGAGAGGCCTTACCTGTTCCGAAGGGACTGGTCTTGAGAGGCCTTGCTGTGAGTCAACTTTTCCGAAGGGACAGGCCTTGCTGTGAGTCAACTTTTCGGAAGGGACTGGTCTTGAGGGGCCTTGCTGTGGGTCACCTGTTCCGAAGGGACTGGTCTTGAGAGGCCTTGCTGTGAGTCACCTGTTCCGAAGGGACTGGTCTTGAGAGGCCTTGCTGTGAGTCAACTTTTCCGAAGGGACTGGTCTTGAGAGGCCTTGCTGTGAGTCAACTTTTCCGAAGGGACTGGTCTTGAGAGGCCTTGCTGTGAGTCAACTTTTCCGAAGGGACTGGTCTTGAGAGGCCTTGCTGTGAGTCAACTTTTCCGAAGGGACTGGTCTTGAGAGGCCTTGCTGTGAGTCAACTTTTCCGAAGGGACTGGTCTTGAGAGGCCTTGCTGTGAGTCAACTGTTCCGAAGGGACTGGTCTTGAGAGGCCTTGCTGTGAGTCAACTTTTCCGAAGGGACTGGTCTTGAGAGGCCTTGCTGTGAGTCACCTGTTCCGAAGGGACTGGTCTTGAGAGGCCTTGCTGTGAGCCACCTGTTCCGAAGGGACTGGTCTTGAGAGGCCTTGCTGTGAGTCACCTGTTCCGAAGGGACTGGTCTTGAGGGGCCTTGCTGTGAGTCAACTTTTCGGAAGGGACTGGTCTTGAGGG